>JAAVTI010000602.1:0-136945 GCA_011947335.1 Phytophthora constricta | reverse complement strand
TTATCTCACGGGGCATACCGTGAGAGCGGAAGATGAGCTCCACAAACAGACGTGCCGTCTGTTTGGACGTGACGGCAGGCACCGCAGCAAGATGAACCATCTTTGCTGAAGCGGTCGACAAAGACGACCACTCCAGTCCGACGCTTGGCGTCGGGCGGTAACCCGAATATGAAGTCCATACTGATGGACTCCCAACACTCTGCCGGTATCGGCAGAGACTGTAGCGGTGCTTGTGAAGCCGGCGTCGGCTTCACTTGGCACGCCTCGCAAGCACGGACGTACTTGCGGATCCACTTGTACTGGCGAGGCCAGTAGAAGTCACGCGAGAGAAGAAGGTACGTCTTCTCTCGACCCGGATGCCCAGCCGATGGGGCATCGTGATACTCGAATATGATCCGCAGGCGCAGATCATATCATCAGGGACGACGATGCGAGCGACATCGTCGTCAGCTGCACTGTATAGCAGCAGCCGTCGTGTGCACTATACCTGTGCACACGGGATCTCAGATGTGGAGGCGCGCGATGCGCGCTGTCGGAAGGTGCCTCCACATAGGTCAGCAATCGCTTGGCGTCCGCGTCAAGCGAGTACGCCTTGCGCACATCGTCGAGCAGCGACGATGTGGGCACACTGCTGCGTTCAATGCCAATGGCATTGACGTCAACTACCTTGTAGTTGTAATCCGGTCGACGCGACAGTGCGTCGGCTACCACATTCAACCTTCCAGGTTTGTACTCAACCTGGAAGTTGTATTCAGCGAAGAATGACAGCCACCGTGCCATTCTTTGAGAGAGATGTGGTGACTTTACGGCCGTCCGTAAAGAAGCGTGATCGGTGTAGATCACGAAGGGTCTATCTCCAAGGAGATAGACACGGAACTTGGCTAACGCATACTTCATGGCAAGGAGCTCCTTGTCATGTACTGTAGTTGCGCCAGCTTGCTTAAGCTGACGAGACTGATAGCAGATCACACGATCACGTCCTTCGTGATCGTACTGATCAGAGCGCATCCGATTGCAAAGTCGGATGCGTCACACACAACGTGGAACGGACGATCTTGGTCGGCGACGGCCAAGATCGGCGCCCCGGTCAGGCCCTGCTTGACCGAATTGAAGGCTGCTGACATTCAGCAGACCATCTCCACTCCGCGTCCTTCTTGAGGAGGCGCGACACCGGTCGAATACGCCCAGCGTAATCGTGTATGTACTTGCACAAGTACGTAGCCAACCCAAGGAACTGCCGCAGTTCCTTAGCATTCGAGGGCGCAGGCCACTCGTTGATCACCCTGATCGGGATCAGGGCGGACACCGTCCTTGCCGACAAGGCATCCGAGAACTGGAATCTCGGACGCACCGAATATGCACTTCTTAAGATTTGATATATCTTGTGCTTGCGCATCAGCGCAAGCAGTTGTCGGAGATGCTCCTTGTGCATCTCGGTGTCTGTCTTCTCATCCACAGCCTGGCTGTGGACGAACACGTCGTCGAAGTACGTCGGTGCGAAGTCCCGCACCGACCGTAATAGATGCGTTACGGCACGCCTGCTCCGGGAGCAGACGTGACGCAAGATGACGTGTTCGACTTGGAGTCGAACACCGGAAACCAAGATGATACAGTGACGACGCAGGGCGACGTCACTGCCGCGACCAAGTACGTGTCCCACCCCATGTGGACACTCAAGATGACGAGCGCATCGTGCAGGGCACGATAGCGGACAAGGACACATTGGTCGACACGACCAATGTCGATGCGAAAGACTTCGTGCAGAATCGACAAGCCGTCATGCGGTTTGTTCGTGATGTTATTGCATCTTCTGTCGACCGACAGAAGATGAACGCTGACAAGAAGTCACGCAACAACATTAGTGAGTTCAAAACGAATTCATTAGTTTTACTGTCTACGCAAAACTTGGCTAGACATGCAGTCTCGGACTTTGGAGCAAGCAAGCTTGCTCCACGCTTCATCGGCCCTTTCGTGTCTTGCATCGCCAAGGCACAGCCTACACGCTGGACATACCAACCAGCATGAGACTGCACCCGACGTTCTATGTCGGGCGACTGAAGGCGTATCATGAGCATGATACGCCCGCGCGCTCATCCAACATGGGCACGAAGAAGCGTGATGGTCGAGCTACGACTCGTCATCTTCGTCGCGCTCGCGCGCAGAGCGCGAGCGACGCATGCGAACGCTCTCAACGAGCTTCGCAAACTTCCTCTCGACGTCCTCGACTCGAGACAGCGCGTCACCCGCTGTCTCGCGAGAAGCGGACACTCGCGACGAGATGTTCGAGATCAGCTGACTTTGCTCAGCGATCGTCTTCCAAGCCTCACGGCGGAAGGCAGCATAGTCAGCCGCCAGTTGCTGGAAGGTCTGATCAGCCTCAAGCGGCTGATCAAAGCGACGAGGTTTTCCCCCTCCGCCGGCACCTTTGCGGGCTGCCGACGGCTCAATTCGCTGGATTGTCGAGCGAATTGTAGCTCACCAGGAGCCACGCACTGATCAAGGTCAGCGTCGTTTTCGATGTCGTTGGAGAGGATACCCTCCCCAACACGACTCGTGGGAACCGCGGAATATCCTCGTGAGGGATATTCCGGAAATGGTGATGGCGTACGAAGACCGCCACCACCTCCGCCCGAGCCGAGACTAGGTCTCGGCTGGACAGTGTACCACCCCACGCCCCCGGGGACTGGTAGACGCGTAACGGGATCAGGCGGGGCTCTCTTCCCGGCATCCGGGAAGACAGTAAAGCGCCAGTCTCGGACTTCACTGGGTACTCGTATCGTCGAGTACCCATCGACTTCGCCTCACGCAGTCTGTCCGCGTTGGGTGGACAGACTGGACACCGTTCTCCACGGGGAACGGCACAAGGTATACCAGCGCTTGCACTGAGTTCGTGCAAGCGGGTAGCCTTGCCAGCGCTATTATGTTTATAATAGCGCTCACGCATGCTTTCGAGACGCTTTCGGAAAGCAGCAGCATCACTGTTCCAGTTCATAACGAACTGGTTCCAGCCCTGAGTCAGTGCGACTGTCTCAGAGACCTTGCTCTTAGCGCTATGGCGCACGCCCTTGAAATAGCGAAGAGCAAGGTACAGCGTCGCATAGTAGTTGCGACGCTCATCGGAGCCGGCTGCGAAGCCGAGCGCCTCTACGATATCATCATCTTTGATGGTATCGACTTGGAAGAGAGCACAAGGTGTGCCCTGGCCGCCTTCGTCGGACCATCGGAGGCGATGAATGCGCTCCGATGATAACTTCCACGGCTCAGCCCCTGAGACTGAGCCGCGCTGCGCCCAACAGGCAAGGATGCCTGGGCGGAAGGAGAAACACCCGCGGATGGAGTTTCCGAGGGTCCACTGCTCTCAGACCGTGCACGCTTAGCGTGCACGACCTCGCCATCTTCTGGCGAGTCCTCACGTTGACGACGAGAGCCCGGCGACGGACTCTCGCGAAGAGGCTTGCTCGCAGCAGGCTTGTCCCTCACGGGCGAAGAGTGCTCCTCTTCGTCCGCCAAAGAATCACTGTCGTAATCGACAATGAGACCAGGGTCTTCCTCATCACCATCACGTCCAGGGGACGTGGTGCGCGCAACCTGCGAAGGCTGCGGGACAGTCGATACACCCGCCCCGAAGGGACGGGTTGCCTTGGCGACGATAGCGCCGACTTGCTTAGCGCACTCGCGCTCACGAGAGCGCTCTCTCCAATTGTAGTGCGTGATATTCACGCACTGACAGTGTCTTGCCACCCGATGGGGAATCCCCACCGGGTGCGGAGGTCTTGGGACTTTCGGGAGCCTTGGGCTCCCGGGTCTCGGGACTTGACGCGCTCATTGCGAAATGAGCGTGAGTGTCTTCTTCGAAAATGAAGAAGACGGAAAGTGACCACAGAAGATATCGTGGTCACCGTTACCTCCCGAATGCGATACTCGCACTTTGAGAGGGGGTGGTGTAGCGGGGCTACACAGGATAGTGTACCCGGGGTACACAATACACGCAAACCCACTAGTGTGTGTGGGACACACACTAGCGACCAACATTACGAGCCGTCAATGTAACTATCATTGACGGGCGCTCAGGCGCACAGCTATTGGTTGAAAGGGCCACATTTTTACCAATCATGTGCATGCATTTCATGCAGATGCGTGAGAGCCAACCATTATCTCACCCTTGCAATTAGATATCATCTTAAAGGGGTTTAGCGTAAAGATAAGGCCAGCCCGCCACGCGGCGGGCTGCCATTCAATTCAGTTTCTATTTTGATCTAAAGTGTTAAGTATTTGCTTTAGAAATACGCGGGCTCGCGTATTTCTATCTTACATACAAACTTTAAGTCTACGCTTCCTCAATACGCGCATACTGTGTATGCTAAGAAACAGAGCGTAGCTCTCGCCGTGTTTCAGATGCGAATGATTTCACAGAAGGTGTAGGCGAGGCACGCCAAGGTACAATGGCTGGAGTTGATGAAGATATGGATCAAAATCTATCTAACGCTGACAACGATGCTAAAAAATCCTAACCGATTTCTACAGCTCTATTTATTCTAAGGGGTTAAAATCCCATTCAGACTCAAACCAATGGTTGAGTCTAAGGGTAGCGTTAAAACTCATAGTGAATACTATTTTGGTGACCCATCTGAAACAAGACCATTGAATATTAGAAATGGGAAACACAAACAAGTATCGGGAGAAGCGTGGAAGGGGTTGATGAAGACTATCAGATGGATGGATACATTCATATCGTTGGTCGATGGATTTGAGGATTTGGATAAATATCTCAAGGAAGTTGAGTATCCATTCCCATCAAATGATGAGGAAGCAGCAAAATTGGTTGAGAGTAAGAAACTTGATCAGCAAAGGCGTAAAAATCTCGATGATAATCTTAAAATAATGAATGATGCAATCCTGAATACGGGTCATGATATCAGACGACAAGGTATTGAACCCTATACTCAGGTTGATAGTGAAGACCAACTACTGAAGCTTCATGACGATTCTGAACGCGCTTAACAATCATACGGAGAAGCGCAAAAGCGTTATGAAAAGGCTAAGGAAGCAGTCAAAGGAAATAACTCAAAATCAGCTCGATCGGCACTAAAGGCAGCGGCATCAGCTATGAAGGCAACAAAAGCTGTATTTAACGCAAAGCTAAACAATGTAGCATTGTGGCTCAGGAGCAAATCAATGTATATGGCTTTGTTGATCGTCAAGATGATAAATCGGTTCGTGGAGTTATGAATGATATGATTAATCAGGTTAGCGGAAGCGGGTTGAAAGGTCGTGGTCTAAGAGGAGCAGGTGTAGCTCCACTCGATGGGGTAGTCAGACGTGGAAGAACCTACAATCTAAATGAGATTCAGGGGTTAGCAACACCAAGCGCCTATGTTTATCGACAAATAGGAAGCAAGTATATCTGTATCCCAGATCTTGATGCAAAGACTCTTGTAATTGTTCAACCTAAACGTCGCAAATGTGGGCCGAAGTGTCAGATTAGTGATAGCCTACAATCAATGATCAGAAGTCTCGTATATAAGAACCATATCGATCAGGGGATGTATGACAAGCTCAGCGTCGAAGATAAAAAAATATTCAAAGAGATCCTTGCGATAACTCACCTTCAGTACAATTTCCACGATAAGCTTACAGATCCGCTTGAAACACTTCGCGCTGAGTATGACAAGCTCAAGGCTCATATTGAGTTAGGAAATGATAATCCAAGCATCATCAAATAGCTCAAGTCTCTTACAGTGGATATGTACAGCAATCGCCTTATCGATGATAAAGAATTTAAAGCAATTATCACGAGACTACTATAAACACTATGTTCTTCTTTAACCCCGCATTATTTCAGCATCCAGTGGTAGCTATGGCGATAACGCCGATAACAACGTCGCTGAACTCAAAGCTATCATGAAGAATCTTATCATTCATGACCGCCCTCACAAGACTCAGGCCTCTGTATGGGCCACTGATCTCGATAAGTCAATCAGGAAGGTAGATGCTTCGACCCAAACCGAAGGTGGCCGTATGTGGGCCTACCAACCCAAGAAAAAAACCGTGAAGACGTTTGCTCTCTAAGCTATGCCACTTCGCACAAGTTTGTTTCGGTATCCTCGATAAATGTTGATTTTTTTATCGCTGATACTTACTTCAAGTATGGCAGAATCACCATCAGGACTTTTGGTGGGAAGGAATACACTATCACCAAGAACGATAATTTTGTCAGCTTGTAGCATCGTCGATCCCACGATGATTAGGTTCATCAGTAGTCAAATTAGTTTTGAGCTCTTTACTTGGTAGGCAACCCATTGTTGCTAAACTCTACCAAAGATATTTCTTAGAAAACCAGTCGGCTGTGTATGGGTTTTCATCATCTATGGGTCCATGCCGCTTATAGTATGCTTCACGTCGTTTCTTATCCCTATGATCATAAGGTTTGAATGCCTTCAAGAGCGTTCGATCTTTATACTGAGCATAAGGGTCACCCTTCCGCTTAAGACCCCCAAAAGATACAACGTGGCCATCAGCAAACACAGCATCATATTTTTTATCTTTCCGACGAGAAATACGGAACTTGAAGGCAACCATAGTCTATATTCACTCAGCGATTTTTCAACTCGTCGATTTGCTTTTGCTGGTCATCTACTCTATCAACCAATGCCTGAATCATTCTCACGTTATAAGCAGCTAATTTTGAATAATCTACATGAAGGTTTACCCCTTATGCTCTAACCATGGATCAGAACTTTGCTCAAGTTCTGTATCATTATCAGGGATACGAGCGACTAAATGTAAGAATCCCTGATCTAAAACATCCTCAGCGATCAGACCCAGTTCTTTTGGCTTATCAGGATGTTGCTTCCATTTATATGATTTCACTTTCAAGGTCTTGTAGAGGCATTCCACGCGCTCAATAGGCACATCAACAACATCTTGCTTTAAACGACGATCTGATTGCATGACCATGGCCTCACATCCGATATAGCCATTGAATATAGCTGTGACATTCGTGTAGGTGATTGGAGTACCTGTAGCCGTCTCCGTAGCTCCTGAATCCGTTCTTAGTCGATACACTGTTAATCCTATGTTCCCCGCGCTATTCCATGTATAACTTACAGTATTAGAGACATGGAGAGGGGCCGATGGGGAGACAGTAGATAATCCAAGACGTCCAGTGTTCGTTAGAGTCATACGAGTTGTCTGATTAGTACCAAATCTTAGGTCATTAGATGTATAATTTCCAATCCAAGTAGCATTCGTAGATGTTACATTAGTGCATTATTGACCTCGATTAGAAATTGAACAGGTGAAATGTTCGATCCTTTAAATGTAAGCATCCTTGTATAGCTACTATCCAAATAATCCATTCAGATCCAGTAATAGAGAAATATTCACTTGCAGGTGTTGAATTAATGCCTAACTCTGTTTAGCTTCCTACAGTTGTTATATTAGCTTGATTTCCATAAGCTAAAAAAACTTTAGACTACCAGAGCACGTAATATCACCAGATGTTCAAAGGGTTGCTGCTGATATATTTTGACTTGCATCGACGAAAGCAACACTATTGACTTGATACCCAGCGAATGCGTTCATCGTTCCGCTACAAGCAATATTACCGATATTTTGGATATGCGTTGAGCTTGTGATAACATCAGTCCCACTGATTCTGATCGATCCGAAGTCGCCGAGTGTCCCGCTGACCTTCACTGAACCATTCAGGTTTTGTGCATCAAGAGTGCGGATCGATGCGATATCCTTGTTGGCATCAACTACCAAGGCTTTGCCTCCGATAGCGCCTCCATATGAGAACCCAATAAATGGCATATGATCAAAGTTGAGATACAATCCCAACGATGAGTTCCAGAATTTGAGGTTAGGTATTTGCAAACCAGTTCCACCAGTATTCAGCGTGAGGTTGGTTAGTGTTCCAACCGATGTGATAGCGGTTTGAGAAGCTGTAGATAGTGCTCCCGTGAGTGTCGTAGCTGAGATACTACTCAATCCAGTGATCGATCGTGATGCGCCTGTGAAAATTAGATTGCCACCGATAGTGAGCCCCGAGAGCGTTCCAACGGATGTAATAGCTGTTTTCAAAGCGGTAGATAATGCTCCTGTGAAAGTCGTAGCTGAGACAGATGTTAGACCAGTGATCGTTCGCGATGCTCCTGTAAATGATAGATTTCCACCGATCGTGAGCCCTGAGAGAGTGCCGATCGATGTAATATCAGGCTGAGCTGCGGTCTTGATCGAACCATAGCTGTTTATTGCTGTTAGTGAGCTGATCGTAGCAACCTCCCCAGATGCTCCAAGCTCGAGAGCCTTGCTATTTGCCGCCATTCAGGCGTGATACCATCCAGGAATGATGGTAGAGTACCCACAGCTACCCCATCTACTGTTAGAGCGCTACAACTGAAGAACCAAGACCACTGATATCATTATTAGTTCAGGAACAAGTGATACGCCTTGTGTAGCTATCCGGGTGTAATCCCTGATAGGAACGTCAATCGATAATCATTATTGTCAAGATACAAAGTCTGAGCATACTCATATGTCAGATAACCAGACGAATCCAGCTTTAGGAAGTAATCGGGGTTATAGATGGTTGATGAGAAAATTGGCTGAGGATAATAAAAACCAGAACTCATAGTTGTTTTTATCTCAAGCTATATAGAACAAGCGATTAAATACACGGTGATGAGCGGAATTCCAAACTATGGGGCCTCCCTCCCGAAAAGTTCAAATCGTCAAGCATGGGTGATATACCAGCTCTTGACATCAAAAAGCTGTTCAGGATGGTTGTCCTTGGTCCCTCATTCAGTGGAAAGAACAATCTCTGTTTGTACATTCTAAAGCATTCTCCTCACGTATTTGCTCATTTAACGATCATAGCCCGTAATCCTCAGCAAGAGTTGTACGAATATCTACGCGATAAGTTGGAAGATTTCATTACTTACGCTGACCCCGATAGCCCACCAAAAGTTGATCAAGTACGTCATACCCCAATGAGCTCTAACAAACCTGAGCTTGTCATCATAGACGACTACAGTAATGATAAGCTACTCCAGAAGAATATCTTCTCACATTATTTTACAAGGGGCCGGCATTTTAAGTTGAGTACCATATTCCTTAGCCACAGCTACTTTGCTACGGATAAGATGATTCGCTTGAATTCAGAGTATGTGGCGATCCTAAAAGCTAATTCGAAGCGTGATTTACAGATGTTTGTAAAAGATTTCAATATCAAGGGCGTAGATGATCGATCGATCGTCTATTACTACAACAAAGCCACCGAGCAAAAGGGACATATGTTATTCATCGACTCGGTGAAGGGTCAAATCAGGTACAACTTTGATAGACCTATCGCGATGGAAGAGTAATTCCATTTAATCAATCAGAAAAATGCTTAGCATCATATAATTAACGATGCCAAGCTTTATCAAAATCGACAGTACCAACCTTGTACAAGATGGATACAATTCCACTTGGAAATATCAATTCCCTGGATCGGCTGCTGACATCCATGAAGCTGTTTGTGCTGTTCAATCAATCAGCATGTACAACTCTGAATATAACATTGATTCGATGCAATTCGGAAATACAAACTTTAAAATCGAAGTGCCAACGGCGGCTACTACATCTACGATAAGTATGAATCTACAAGATGGTATCTATCAATACACAAATATCAACGCAAGCATCCAAGCCGCTTTGATCACCGCTGGTGCATATCTGATCGATAGCGATGGAAATAACGTTTTCTATATCCATTTGGTCCAAAACAGTATCTATTACGCTGCTCAGATCGATTTCTCGCCTACTCCTACTTCCCTCCCATCAGGATATACAAGCCCCGTTACTGGGCTTTATTCCGTTTCTGGTACTGGGTTGCCTACAACTACACGCGTGCCTCGTCTGATTATTGACAATGCTGAGTTTGGTAAGGTTCTTGGTCTGACTTTAGGAACGTATCCCGCTGCCTCAGCTACTGTTGCAAGCGCTCAGCTATCAAATATCATTCCTCAAGCTCATCCAACGAGCTCATACATCGTTCGTTGTGATCTTATAAAAAATGAGTACGTCGCCTCGGGTGATATTCTAAGTGCGTTTGATAGAGGTGATGCCCCAATTGGAAAGTTGATTAATTATAAACCAAGTCAATATGCCTGGATGAACTGCCACAATGGCTCTCGATCTACGATCACAATTAGCATTTACAATCAGGATGATAAGAAAGTAATCTTTCGTGATACATCAGTATCGATCATGCTTCTGATTCGTCCAAAAAATAAGCTGATGATATATATATATATATTTAGAAAGTAAAACCAGCTGCCATAGCCTTTTTCGCATAGATCGAATCTTAGCCATGTGATCCTTAGCCTCGTGACTGCCCTTTGCATTTTTGGGGGCTTGGGCTTGGCTACGCCAACGCCGTATCGTCTCTTCACTTCACCACGGATAGACTTGATTAAGTTTTCATGCTCAGGCTTAGTCGCCTTGGATAGTAGGTACTTCTCTCCTGCATCAACTGCATCAGTTAGAACACCCTTTGTTTAGCGTAAGATAGAGCTCGCTTAGCTCCCTTCTTCACATCAGTCATTGTTAGTTTTCCTCCTTCCTTATCAGCGGTGCTGTCATAGACACCAATGCCGTCATGGAACGAATGGCTGCTCTTGCGGGGATAGCGCCGATGGCTGACCTGCATATGTTGCAAGAGCGGGAACTGCAAAATCAGCTGCTCTACTAAGTAATCCTGAGTCTTTAGCGAACTTAAAAGCTGATTTGATACCTCCTCATACCTTAGACCAAATACTCGCTCCGTGCATGCCTCCACCATTCATATGCTTGAATGGATAGCCGATTTCCTTCTTTGTGATAGTTAGACGCGTGCCTTTACCCGCTTTAGTAGCCTTGACTGCTTTAGCATAGCTCTCGGGATGTAGATGCAAAGTAGCTCCGCTTCCACTTAACTTATCTTTAGCAAGCGATAATGTCCCCGTCTTGAAAGCTCGCTTGAGCTTCGCTTCGGGGATAGCTGATGAAACTGATAACTCCTTGAAAGTCATGGTTAATTCTATATAATAGTCAAGTTTAAATCTTTCATTTTTGAAAATACTTGTGGTTTATTGTACTGCTTGGAATAGAGCCAAAGAAGACAAAATGGACCGCAATAGTCGCCATAGGTACCTTGATATTGCTTGGGGTTGTATCTTCCGATTCCATACTTCGTAGGACCTGCTTCTCCCATGCTATCGAAGTACTCACCGTTATGAACCGCCGTCCAGTGTCCTACATCAAGATTAGGCGGTCGTAATAGAACAAGGTATGATTCTTTCTTGGAAATTGGTTTCGTTATTTCATTCGATTCATAGATATCATCGAGATGAACTCCAATTATTTTAGCGAGTTCGATAAATTCATGGTCGGATGTGATGGGCTTGATAAGATGGCTCATAATATTTAATTTCCTGAAAAGTATATTAGAAACCATATAGATTCAACGATGAGTGAAACTCAACTATTCGACCAATATTTGCACCAGAGTTCGCTCAAGAGCGATCCTGAGATCAAGGTATCTTCCGGCAAGCGTGTCCCGTTTGTTATTGATCTGAATCAGGGCTCATACCAGAATGGTGTCATTACCATTGATGCAACTGCTCAGCCTAATGGTTCTGAGGGATTGGCATGTCTTCGCGATGCTTACCTCATGCTCCCATACAAGGTATCGATGAAGAATGGTGGTACCGCTCAGACCGCTGCTGCCAATCGTTTCTGTGCTACTCTAAAGTGCGGCAACTGGAATGTCATCGATAGCATGTCGCTCGAGCTTAATGGGAAGACCATTATTTCGATGGCCGATTATAAACTGTTTTGGAACAACATCCGTGCTCAGACGGGCTATAGTCCTCAGTACGTCGAAAAGCATGGTGCTGAGTCGTTCCTATTCCCTGATTCCGCTCAGTCCGTTGCGTATAGCTCTGCTACAAGCTCGACTACGGGCGATGGATACTCCAACACTACTGCATTCACGTCTTCTTTGCTACCACTGGCCCCGCCGGTGGTGCCTCTATCCCCAATGATGGTCTCGTTAAGCGTCTTCTATCGAACCCTCCTACCGCTGATGCTGATTTCTCTACTTCGTGGCCTTCGGTAGGTGCGGCGGCTGCTTCTACTAACATCGCTAACCAAACTGCTCGCGGTGCTTTCGTAGCTGGCTCTAACGCTGCTGATGCGATTATGGGGACGTGGTCGTACATGCTCAAGATCAAGCTAACCGACCTCCACCCGATCTTCAAGGATCTTGATTTGATGGCTAATCCACAAATCCGCCTTCGCTTCAGAGTCAACCAGGGTGCCTGTAAGCGCTGCGAAGGGTTTGTCTCTAACAAGTACTACTCTTGCGAGCGGTAATGTATGTCCGGTAATGCTTGCGGCTACCACCACCGGTAATCCTATGGCTGGTGTCATCGCTAATTCGGCTCCATTTAGCGTTTCCTGGGGTGCTGTCGTCAATGCCCTTGAACCCAACATCGATGGTACTTACATGCCTTTCACGACTTCTCGTCTGTGTGTCCCGTTCGTACATCTCGAGAACCCTCAGGCTATTATCTCCAAGCCTGTTAAGAAAATTCGATACAATGATTGCTATGCTCAGTGGTTCTATCAGCGAGCCGGTACTGGTAAGCAAGCCACTCAGCTGAATGCTGCATTCGATCTCCAACTATCGGCGTCTGTTAAGAATGCCAAATATGTCATTCTCCTTCCTTTCGCCGAACAGACTGGTAGCTTTGCTTCCGCCGCTGTACAGCAGTTTCAGAGCCCTTTCGATTCGGCTCCTTGGACTCTTCACCCAGGTTCGAGCATTCGCAACTTCAACGTTCTTATCGGATCTCATCAGACGTTCGATATTAGCCATGATTATGATTTCCATCACTTCCACAATGAGCTGGCTAAAATCGGTTCGATCAACGGTGATCTGACGCCTGAGCTTGTGAATGGCCTTCATGACTATCAGACGTGGTCGCTAACTAACCGCGCTCTAATCGCTGATGTCAGTCGCCTAACCGAACGTGATATTCCTCAGGCTATTCAGGTTCAGGGAACAAACGCTGGATGTAGACTAACGGGCGAGATTTTGGATTTTACCACTGCTTAATAGAATAGCTTTAGTAGTCGTGTAAGCGAGCAAAAAAGTTATTTTTTAGCTCAGCTCTTTTAGCAGCTTAGGACACTTTTCAATAACGAATTGGTTCTTGAGAAGGTAATCGATATAGCCTGGATTTATTCGACTGATCTGCTTGAGAGTCTTACCTCGATATTTACCCCAGGCCATCATGTATGAATTATCATCAGTCAGAAACTTGAAGTGAAGGAATATCTTGATTTCCTCGCTAATATTTTGACTGGGTTGGTTGAATACCCAACGGCAATAACCGGGATCAGAAGTATATACTTCTTCGATCGGTGCGCCCTTGTATTGTCCGAAAGTTAGTTCGTTCGACATTGTATGAGGGGTGTATCTATATACATACCCCTTTAATTTTTTGAGATTTTTAATTAATTCAGAAATTACTGACAGTACGATCTTAGCACTTGAGCGGATCTGAAACCACCCTAAGATCCAAAAGGCGTTGGTTTCGGAACTCAACGCCATCGTCTGGAGAATATTTCTGGTTGCTGGAACGGTCTTTGATATCAAGAACGTCCAACAGAACTTGTCCAACATTTTTCCACAGGAGTTCCGCTCCGGAGGCTCTCGCGTGCTGATCACCACGGACGTCTGGGGCCGTGGTCTCGACGTGCAGCAGGTGTCTCTGGTCATTTGTTACGACCTGCCCAACAACCGTGAGCTGTACCACTGCATTGGTCGCTCTGGTCGCTTCGGTCGCAAGGGTGTGGCCATTAACTTCGTCAAGGATGACGACATCCGCATCCTGCGCGACATCGAGCAGTACTATAGCACGCAGATCGACGAGATGCCCATGAACGTCGCAGATCTCATCTAAGTAGGGCAGCGAACTTGCTCGCCTCGATCTCATTTGGTTTAACTGCATCTGAATCCTCATTACTGTTCCTGTCAACTGTGAAGCAGCCTCGCCTCTTTTGCGCTGTCTATGATTTCAATACTAGGACAGCTTTCAACTGCGGTGGCAACGGAAACGTTCGTCCTGGTCTAGTACCTCCCACACAGGCTCACTCAAGGCAATAGCGACGTCCAACGAGCCGATCGTCATTCCGACCGAGTCCGCAGACTGGCTCAGCTCGTCCTCCGTGCCCATAATGTACACCAGGCCATCATAAAGATGAGCAGGCGTGAACGGCTGGGCTACTAGCACCGGCGGGGCGTCAAATACAGCACCCCGGTACATGCCAAACTTGTTCCATTGACTCACGAAAAGCCCTCCCTCTTCGTAGTTGAAATTCACCTGCACGCGGTTCTTATCTGGTTGAGCGGCAATCCATCGTAGAGACTGCTGCAGTTCCGATCGATCGGGCATGAAGTCAACGCGAGGCGAGGGAAGATTGTAAAGTGCCACAGAACGCAACCCATGGCGGACAAGTTGGACACATTCTTAAGGCAGATTAGAAAAAAGCTTTAGTAGGACCGTTCAAACCAACTAGACTATGTACCATGAAAACACAATCATAGCTCGTCACGATGCAGCGTCAGCTTCGGGGCGCCCTGTTGCTTTTCCTGCATATACGGTGCTTCTCCGCGCTGTTCAAGCAGCGTGAGGCGGTCGTCCAAAATGGCCGAGATGGCGGCGCGTAGCTGCGACGTGTTTTCCGGTGTGCTCAACAGTTGCCGCAGCTGCTTCGTTGGCATCGCCTGTAGCTCCCCCAAAGTCAGCGTCTGCTTCTGGACAGTTCTCGAAGGTTGTGGTGCTTCCTCCCTGTTAGGTTCAGCCTGCTCGACTTGCTCTGCCTTGGACTGCGGTTCGTCCTCAACGTCTCCTTCTTGCTCCCACTTCTTGAAATGCTCCCAACGTCGTCGACGTCGCCCCTCCACCTTCTGCACCCAGAAGGTCTCGATGGCATCTTCGTCCATGACCGGGAACTCGTCAATTGCAAGACTCCTCGTGGCATTAAAGTTGCCGCTCGCTCTCTCCTCGACGCGTGGCTTGCTCTCCAGCACCATCACCTCAAAATCCTCAACCTCTTGTTTGCTCCGGAAGTAGGGCGAAGCCAACGCGACCCGCAAGTGAATCACATAGTGAAAGTCTCCCAACTATCACCAACAAAGAAATAAAACAAAACAGATCTCAACCCATCAGTTGCAACACTTTGTCAACCTCTCCGTCACATCTGCGGCACCTCCGTGGCTGCTTCGTGGATCTTGGCGAGGGACAGCGTCGTGTAGATCCCCGAGTCCGACAACGCCTTCAGTTGGTCCACTGCAAACTATTGTTGATGGGTGTTAAATACAACACATTGCAATGCAAGAAGAAGTATCGTATGTTGTTACTATTGGAAGTCCTGCTTTCTCACATTGGCAGCGTCGTAGATGACGTGGTCGCATTTCGAGATCTTTTTGCCAAGAGTTGCTACAGTACTCCATTAACTACAATGTCGTCTGGCTGTCCACTGCTGCGTATTTTACTGCTGCTGTTCTCCACAGAGTTCTTCATCACTGGCAACCTCCATGGGCGCCGTCCTCGCTCCTCGCTCGTACTTTTCGAGTGTCCGCATCGATATCGCCGTCCGGTGTCACTGAAAAGTGTAACCCTGGAGATTTGTCTTGAAGAAAGTATGGAGAGAGGGTACAGAGGGTACGAAAAGGCACTTCAACAACGTAACCCGAAAAGGCAACAAAAGTGGAATTTAAGCATTTTACCGGGAAGCAAGTTGCTATCCAACGAGGACGACCTGGAGTATGAATGTTTTCCTATTTCCCACTCGCCAAGTAGCCAGGGATCGTTCAAGGAATCGCCACACTTTTACCCAATTTGGCACTCTCTTCGTGGAATATCTTCAAGAACTGGTAGGTACCTTGGTCCGTGAGTTTAGTTCCCGTCAGCCCACTAAGCCCCAGCGACGCCTTGACGTACTCTTCGAGCATATTTCCCGTCGTGGCCGAGTCGAAAGTTTCGCTAAGAACTCTTTCTTAGAGCGCGGGAAGTAGATATCCGTAAGGTCTGGTTTCGGATACGTGTTCGACTTGATGGCGTTGTCATCACATACTTCGTGTAGATCGTAAGCTCATCAGACTCTTTGAGCATTCTAATAGGGATAGCTTCGAGCCCCAGCGCCGACCAGACATTGTAAGGGACGCGCAGCGTCCATGTCGTCCAGCCTCCCTTCAAAATTTACTAGAAAGTCCTTGTATAACTTGTAGTTCTTGTGTTTCATGAGCGCAGCCCCGACAGCTTTCCCAGCTTTAACTCTTTCTTGACTTGCTCTGGGGTCCATATGTGCTTGAGCCAATAGTCTACTTAGGCTGATTTGGCCGCTGCCTTGGCCGCTTCCTTGGCCGCCTTGAACTCGCTCAGTTTTGTAGATATTCGCTTGAAACCACGAAGGCTTACTCTTTCCTCGGAGTCCACCGTATTCAACGTTGCGTCGGTCGTGTCATCATCTTCGTCGCCGTTTATCTCGTCACTTGAGTCGTCGTCACCATCATCATCATCGACACCGTTGCCAGTTCTCAAAGCCAGCGAATGGCCCATGAGTGGGTCGGCAGGTGAGACCACTGGCAAAATCTTGGTCGGGTCGGACTTGGCAACAGCCAATACAGGATCGCTGCTGGTGAAGAAGATGACCGCCGTCGAGTAGGACGTGATACAGACGCATGGTTGATCGTGGAAGTCACACGAGTCATTGACTCCAGAATATTAAAGCTTGCGGTATGGTCGGCTCGTTGCGAACTGATTGCACAGCGCAAAACGGAGGCAGCTTGGCGCCATTTATTCATAAGATGTGCAAGTACTGTATCGTTGACTTGTCAATTCCTTCCCTCTCTAAGAATGCGAATCGCGCCGCTTAGCGCTTAACATAATATGTGCCCTGTAGCCGAAGGTCGCGTGGCTGCTGAGCTGAGCGACAGCGTATTACAAGCACACATAAATTGAATCTAATTAAGATTCTTTTAGCATCGTTGTCAGCGTTAGATAGATTTTGATCCATATCTTCATCAACTCCAGCCATTGTACCTTGGCGTGCCTCGCCTACACCTTCTGTGAAATCATTCGCATCAGTTTCTTTATCCTCATCACTAACCATCTCTAAGTCAAGACCTTTCGCTCTGACCATATCAACAAATGATTTGAGTGAGAGTTGCCAATTGACTTTCTTGATGATAGCCGGCTTCATTGGATTACTTTCCTTACCGAAAACACCAATAGTACTCCCCTTGATCCATACATAGCCATTAGCATCAAAAGGGGTTGCTTTGTTCGTTCCTTTAAGGACAGGAACAATCTTTTTCATTAAACCGTTTGATTCAAGTAGTTCCTTATTTTTAACAATGATCAAGTACATTTTCAATTTACTATCAGACTGATCGGAAGTTGTGGAAGTTGAATTATCAAATAGAAAACTGTCCTCAAGTCGCTGTTTGCTTAGTTTATAGTCAATCGGAGTGGTTGATAGGCTACGCTTATTACCAATGAGTCTCTGCCACACCTGATGCGGTGCATTTTTATCCTCTTTACCCATCTCATTTCGCTCACGTTTCTCGTTGATATAATTGATAAATCTAACATCGTTTGTGATGACAAATCCAATATGATCGTATGTCTCTTCCCAATCAATGCTGGGAACCAAGACAATCTTGTTGAACCTAATACTGTATGTCTTAGCTCCGTTTCCAATATAATACTTCGTTAGCTGACGTCCATTAGAAGCAAGGGGATGAATACCCATTTGAGCAAGAATCGGATAAACCTCAAATATTTCCTCAACCGCTTTCTTAAATTCGTTTTGAGAGATTTGTTCATCATCGCTAAATAGAGTATCAGGTGTTGGTGATGCATCCTCCCCAACATCGACATCAACTAATGAAGGCTTTGCTTGAGTTTCAGCATCAGTAGTAACTGGTTTAGCTGTAGATCCCACATCTACCATTGATGGTGTTGATACCTCAGGGTTTATACCAGAGTTTTCACCACTGATACTTTTTTAAGTCAGATTGAGCAATCGCATGATCAATAATATCATTCAGGTTTTGCTTCACTGCATCAGGGATGGGTTCGTTAGGGCCAACACCTGTATCAGTTTGGGTTGTTGCTGTCGTTTTCTTCGCTATGGTAGTGATAGCATTGGATATATCAGTCGCCCACGCTGCGCCCTGATACATCTCACGCTTGGCATTAGCTTGTCGAACGCGTCGCTGAGCTTTTTCAAGTAGCTCCTGACGTTTCTGCTCTCTCTGAGCGAGGGATGTGAAATTTGGGAACATCGTATCTATATGTTGCGAATCATAAAAAAATGAGTACTCAAATTACCAATAACTCGGCATGACTGAGTCGTGTCGGAATGTAGCATAAGAATGACAAATATGATTTCGCTCATTTAGAAGATTAAGATATCGATCTTGATACAATGGAATGGAACTCCAAATATATCTTCCAACTCATTTCTATACTTCTGATTTACAACAGTTTTACGGAAATTAGCGACAGCATCAAGATTCATCAACTCATTCTTGATACGACTAACCTCCTGAATGATCCAAAGCTTCCTTTGTAGCTTGGCAAGCTCACGTTCTTTCTCTAAACAGCCTGCACACATTATTATATCTATATATCAAGTCAGATATTTACATAAATATCATAAAAAATACATCGAATGATATACCGAGTCAAAAACTTACAGAGGATGTCTCTATCAAACTTATTTACAAGCTAATTATGACTCATTTTTTTAACCCCAATACTCCTTTTTAAGGGTAGATCTCTTATTTTTGTTGATCAATCGGAGATTATCTTGCGGTTCCCAGGAATCAGGTTCATTACCAAGCCATCTCACCAGATATTTGTACTTTGGTGCGGGCTCTGCCCCACCGGACCGGCTACGCCAGGTCTTCCAGAGCGTATATTTTTGTGATCCAAGATCTTCTCCGCCTCAAGAATATCACCTCGATTAATAGTAGCATTCGTAGTCTCTGATTTAACCATTTTGAGATCGTTTGGTGCCTTGTAGAGGGTATGACCATTTTTGAGCGAATTTGGACTCGGTATCCATCAATTCCAACGATCGTATAGACGGCTTTGCTCCATCGAGCAGCTTCTTTATCAAACGTCTGCTTCTTAAGTCGATATAGCACATTTGCTCCGACTTCGAACTCATTCTCAACCCTCTCTGCTTCACTTGATTATGTTCCAGCTCTGACCCGATGACTTTACCATTGGCCTCGTTTGGGGTCATTTCAATCGAGCGATGAAACGTGCTATTATAGTTTTCGATAACATCGCTGATAAGCTTTTGCGTAATCCTCTTGGGAGACATTTTAGTTAGTCTCTGCTTCAAGGTCCTGTTGAATCGTTCGATTTTACCCATGGTTCCATGCTCACCTGGTTCGTTGTTGTAGTGCTCAATTTTCTTAGTTTCAAGAATTCTTGAGCCTGTGAGTTCATGAACTCGCTTCCATTATCGCTTGTCAAGATATCAACTGTGTGAAGGTGAACAAATGCTTTAAGCGCTGCTAACACAGTTGCTGCCGTCTTGTTTGATAAGAGCTTTGCGTACCCCAACCTTGAGTTGATGTTGATAGCAGTCAAAATTGGTCGTTTCTCCCAAAACGCAAGATCCATTTGCCACGAATTGGGGTTGTGTGAAGCTATTTTGAAGCCATCAAATCGCTTCTTCTGATCCTGAAATCGTTGAATATCGGTCTGGTTAGCATACCACTCCTTTATGATTTTGATTGTAATATCAGGATCTAACTCCTTTGCCTTCTGATACAGAGCTTGAGTGCCGATAAAACCGGGTTTTGGATCATAGTAGAGTTTTCAGTAGATCTTGAAAAGACATGATCCTATATTTAGAGTGAAAATATCCATCAGTTCGATATATCCCCTTAGACATTCAGCGGAATCGTTGAAAGACCGTCCGACATTACCTGGCGCTTATCATAGTAGTAATTGAGCGCTGTTTTGGTTTGAGTATAGGTAATGATCGATTTGGTTTCTTCGATAGTCTGAAACCCTTGTTAGTACCCCGAAGTGTGATGCGGTCCCGTACAACTGTCTCAAAACCATCTGGGTTAAGTACGTCAATGTTGCGACCACGCCCCTGCTGTACACCCTTAGCACTGACTTTGACCTTGTGCTCCTCGTCCGGTAGGTAGCAGATGTAGTTCTTAGATGATAATGAGACCATTGCATCACCTCGCCACTCTTCCTTGAATAGACCAGGCGTGCGGCGGTCGAACTTGGCTACCTCAGCGTTGTAGTCTCGCGAGAACCACTCATACTTATGCTCATCGAAGTGATCACGTAGTTTAGGCTTGATGCATTCTTTGAATGGGTTATCGCAGCTGAACGCGATATAGCCACTATCCGTGTCCATCTCCTGATATTGAAAGTCTGAACGATCGAAGTAAAAGTCGATACAGTCATAGTAAAACTGAAGCATGCGTAGCTTAGCGAGCTGATAGATAGCAATGGATAAATGGATAGGGTTCTTGTTGTTGAGACGACGCTTTTTCATCGTAATCTCACAAGAATTATTAAGCTCCTCCAACCCGTGGAACGTAAAGTGTTCGATCTTGCTCTTAATAGCTTTGTCGTTCGACTCATACTTGACCTCTTTGTGCTTGCTCATATCCATTCCAGATCACCCAAAAGCACTGTTGCCTGCAAGTTTCATCATCTCAGCAATCATCGCTTTCGACTTATCAACATCACCCTCTCGTCGAGCATTTGATCCAGCCTCCATAAGGATCAAAAGCCTTGTGAGAGCTGGCCTTAATAAAGCAGTAAGTCTTGGTGATCTCCAAACCGTGGGAACGATACCATTTAAGCAAAGGTGTGTATATGAGAATCTTTTCACCAAAGTAGCTCCCTATAAGCTTACGAGCTGGTTTTGCTCGGCTTTGTTTACGTTCCTCATTGTACTTGTACATGTGATGACCAATGACACTCTCATCAGCACAATCGATTAGCGTGTTTTTGAAAATTGGGGTCATCTCACTGAAGTAGTCTTTAAGATGGTCTGGAGTTTGAATATCGCATTCAAGGAATCCGAAAATCTTATCAGCAACTATGTCCTCGGCAATGCCATCATAAGCCTCGATCGTAGTCAATCGTCCGCATGGCATCTCATTACCAAGTGCCCATAGGTATAGAGCGTTAGCATCGTATCCGAAATTTTCTTACAGATCTTACCTCCACGAAAAATCTTCGTCTCATTGCGCTTAGCGTAGCGATTAAAGATAATAGATGGGCCTCCAGCAATGTTGGCCTTCATCTTCGCGTAGATATCTTTTTCCTCCTTATCAATGCTATACACCAATCTGTCAGAGTTGAACTCAAGCAACTTCTTATAGCGGAATCCCTTCAGCGACATGTCCTTACGGGCGGTGTTGCACTTGATACAGCTAACCAATATGTTGCCATCGATATGACCAAGCTTGTTGTTGATACGATCTGCTGAAGCGGTATCGACGGTTAGCTGACAGTAGCATAAACCACAAAGATACTTCTGCTTTTGGAGCAATGTATCCAAGTGATTAAGTGTCATACCAAATTATCGCTTTGCCTTAGCATCCTGACTCTTGTAGCCGCCCATGCGCTGGGGTGGGAATTGGAATGCGTTAGCAGGTGTCTTATCCGGGTATTGGAGATTTTGAAGCAGGTTTGATACATAACCTTCTCCGAAAGTCCGGGTAGCGACACTCCATCTGCAAACATATCCAGATCAAAACGCATGAATAGCTCGCGCTGGGCTTTAATAGCCTTGATGAATGGAACTACCTCGAGATTGTTGTACCAGACCAGTAGGTCCTTGATGGATTTCATCTCATAGTACCCCCACACGAACTTCACTCGCTCGTAGTCATCATCGGTGATGCTTGTTCCACGGAGCTTGCTGCCAAAAGCTGACGTAGGCGGGATTGTAGTCTGGTTGAGTACATTGAACGCGGTGATGTACTCATACGGGAAAAGACCCTTGCCAAGACCACAGACACATCTAATTTTGTCATCACATTTGCAGCCACCGAGATATGTCGTAAGATACTTATCGTAGCTGGTACCAGCTGGTACATAGTTGCTAATATCGAGCATTTTCATGTTCGATGTAGCGATGCACATGTAGCTGGGGTTCTTGATGACCGATTTGATGTTGTCAGTACCAATGATGGTAAATAAGTCGCTCTTAATCAAGTTGATATCGTATCGACCAGAATAGAAGCCGAATACTGGTACTTGATTAATCTGCTGTTTAAGTCGTCCGTAGTCGGACCTCTGCTTACCAAAGCCAAGACTACTATGAAAGTGGAAGAAGCTATCATACTCCCCTTCCTTAATCCAACTCTCTACATCAGGCATCTTGTACTTCTTACCAAGCTTGACGCCTGGAACTTCCATACCTGTCAGACCGTGGGCATTGATGATTTTTGCAGAAGCGACTTATACTTATCGACATTGTACTGTTGGATCTTCAGCGATACATCACCAATGTATTTGAACATATCCATCAGCAATATCTTCGGATCGTCATTCACAAAACAACGCACCTCCTCGGTTAAGCTATCAGCTACGGATACAGACACCGGAATGTGTTCGTTCGTGAAGACAGTATTCTCCCCGTGTTGAGTCGCCGTAGGCTTAAGGATTGCCTCAAAGTCATAAACAATGAAGTGGTCGATGTACTGATTAGCATCCTTAATGGAATACTTTGTAAGCAGTGATCGAATCGCGTTCGGAGCTGGCTTGTAGATAGTTGGCTCAGCGGGGAAGCTCTCAATATCCAAGCTCGCACTGATTTTTCTTGTGATTTTTAAGTCTTTCACTGCTCACGAAAATCACTTGGGACACTGATACTTAGACTGAAGCATATCGATGCTCTTGATGTAGAGAGCGTGATTCTCGTGCGATAGAATATCCATCGCTTCATACCCCTTGTCCGATCTACGGAAGCATTCTACATTTCCGGTAGCTACATCCATGCTATATACGTTAATACCGAGTTGAAAGCAGTCCTCCACCTCATCAAGCTGTAGCAGGTCAATAGGCTTGAAGCTCCTAAATAGACTCAACGTATACTTAACCCCCTTAAAAGAGCAGTAGCGTCATTTACAAAAGATTCTGAAAAAATTAGTTAATTTAAATATTTGACTTATACCTTTTTGGAGGTTTTAAGTCATTGTCATTGACTATATTAAGATTGACTTTTTATTTGAGAAAAAAATATTATTTGATTAGGTTCGGTTTCATTGTTAAGTTCGCTTTCAGATTCGCTAAGTTCGGTTTTGGGCTTTCGCTTGCGAGCACGGATCTGCTGTCTATTCTTATCGTCGTAGCTCTTTTGGTATGACAAGCGAGCGTCGCGTGTGCGCTGATAGTAGCGCTTTTGTGCGGCCTTGATTCGCTCTTTGTTAGCAAGGTATTGTTCAGGTGAGTACGTCATCAGTAGTATATTATTAACTTCATATTTATCAGATTTAAAAAATAATAATAAATGTAAAACTGTCGGGATAATGTTCTATTAATTTTTTATTCTTATGACATCCAAGGCGTTGCGTCTGCTAACGTGAAAAACTTCACTTGAATTAATGGTTCGCACGGTTTGCTCTACGTCGAGCTCTAGCACTTTCAGCACGGTGCCATTCAGCATGAGCAGCAAATGCACCGCGTCTGTTGAATCGTTCTGTGCATCCATGCTCTGGGCAAGTCAAATCAACTTCTTCTTCCGACGAAGACCCGGATTCCTGGTCCAGCACATCGTCCAAATCTTCGCAATTAACAGTGAAGCCAGGAAGAACGGTACCACCATCAAGATCTCTCCACGCGCTATTGCCAACGCGTCGAACAAGACGATTTCCTCGGGCGTATCGCTTGTATTCGTACATGATTTTGTTCTCTGGATCAATGAGCCATCCCAATTGCACACCGTGAGGAAAGTACTCGCGCCGCATCTTGTGATCGAGAGCATCAAGCTTGGAATGTGGACCAGTGAGAGTGTCGATTTCCACCACGAACGTCGGAGCAAAAGGTTCTCCACCACGAGTCCATCGTTGAGCTTCGGTCAGCTGCCTTGCATCATCTCGAGGCACATACGCCACATCGGGGACCCGAAGCGTTGTGCCATCCAGCACGTATTCACCTTGCGCATCTGTCACTCTTCCACCATGGCCACTCCACTTGGCCCAATTCTTGAGCACAGTGATAATTTCTGGTCCGATCACGCTGCGTCCGAACACCACCATCCGAAATGGAACAAATCGGCCTTCGTCGACGAAGAAGCCAGGCTGCTCGCCGAGTGTTGGATGGACCAACGGACCGTGCTTCTTCACGTGCTGGTTTAGCTGCTCGAGGGACACACCAGCGTAGTCCTTGACACGGCACAGAGTCTTCTTCGACTCTAGGTCACGCACCAGTCGCGCAAGCACGTCTTCGTGGTCTTTCTTCTTGCCGTTTGCTGCGGTCATGGTTGCCGCTGTTGTTTTTCTCGCACTGGCAGAAGCAAACAAGAAAGACCTTGCCCAGTGTGGTCCACGCTACGAATGAATTGACTTCAAATTGAATTGGTACTTCCACTAAATAAAATGATCAATTCAAATCGTCACGCTCACAAAGGTCGAGAACATAATGTGTTCGACTCCATCTTCTTGCCCATATTTGTCGTAGTGGACATCGAACAGTTCTGCGTGATACCCTCGACGGTAGTGTCGTCATCGTTTTCGCGGATAGTTACAAGACTGTCGAGTTTTTCAGACACGCTGATCTCCATGTTGTAGAAGTAGAAGATCACCAGGTCGAAGATCTGCTTAACGCTTCGCACACCCTCAAACTGCGTAACGGAGAAATGAACCGAGGTGAAGTTCCCTGTCTCTGTCTCGAAGCGCTGGTCTTCAGTGAGCGCTTTGAATGGGTCCAGCTCCGAGCGGCGACCCTGCAGAAACTGCTCGGCGTTCTTGAGTTTCCTCACTTTCATTGCTTGTAGCGTCTCGAGCCGGGAAGCTGTGTCTTTCTTCAACAAGATCTTCTCCTGCAGTGGGGTCCCTGCTTGAGCATTCTACTCCAGGCAAGACGTGAGCTTCTCCATAACAACCACTCCGACGGCGTGACACAAGTACTTACACACAGCGTGTAGTCCGACATGATCGACAGCGCTTTGCAAAACTTTTGTTGGTGACCCTGAAGACCTTCTTGTAAAATCTGGCGCTGCGACTTGCGCACCAACTGATCCACCTGGAAGCTCGGGTCCAACGCTCGCTTTTTCAGCGCCTCCATCTCTTGCTGCAAAATCTCCATCTCCTTCAGAAGACGCTCCTTCTCCTCCTACAGCATCAAACCCACCAATATTCAGCGGCACTAACACCGCCACTAAATTAACAAAACGCAGCCAACCTTCCGGAACGTGTGCGTGCCCTTGCGGTGCTTTCTCTTGGGGTATTTGCGCTTCGGCTGCGTCGGCTCGGACTCGGTACTGGTATCACCATGTCCCGCAGCTTGATTGTCCTCAATGTTTGCTTCTGCTGTCCTCTTGCTCGTACATGTAATCCTATCGGTTCTATTCTGCTGGTATTGTGCATTAGTTTCATCTGTAGCGACCGAACTGCGTCTCTCGGGCACCAATATCGACGCCCATGAGCGAGTGGGCACCGACGTGTCGCTCACCGGCGACGAGGTGGTGGACGAGGTGGCAACCGATGTCGTCCTGGTCCGCTGGAGCAAGGTGCCGTGTCGAGGGAGCCCCGAGGAGCTCTGCATCACTTATCAAGATGGTCCTCACTTGCGTCCGTTTGTGTTTGACCAGTCGTTGCAACTCGCATGGTCTCTGCAACTGCACCGGGAGCACCATGGCATGTGTGCTCCTGTAGCTGCATCAATGCAATGCTTACGGTACGCTTCACTAACGCTTGCTCATGGCATTCAACAAAGCTTTTAGCCTAATAACGCCTTGTGGTCGATGAAGACTGTGGGCGAAGGTTCTCGGAGATGGTGCGATGCAGAGCACGACCCCATAGGTCCATGTTGTCGCGCAGCTCGTACCATCCGTCCGTGCACACGGGGAAACGCGGGTAGTGCATTCGGTTCTGCACCCACCTGCTGAGGACGACAACTGGTTTGCGAGACGGAAGTCCGCCAGCAAGCGACTTCGGGCGCTGAGGAATGAACTCGCGGATTTCGAGCACGGCGTTCACATCTCGTCGCACGCACTCGTTTGGACGGTATGGGTGGCGGTCGTCCTCGTCCACGAAATCAGCGACAATCAGTCCGTAGCTGCTATCGCATTTGCCATCGCGCTTGTCGCCCTCGTAGTACTGCGAGAACATGACCGTGTTGGACTCCATCTTGACGTTCTTGTGCGTGATGGATACCAGTCGGTTCTGAACGATGCCCTTGTCGCCACCACTGTCGTCTTCGCGGATAGTGATGTGGCCGATTTTCTCCGAGATGCTGATCTCGATGTTACAGAAGTAAAGAGCAGCAGGTCGAAGACCTGCTTCACGCTGTGTGCTTCTTCAAACTGCGTGACAGTGAAGCGAGTCGAGCAAAAGTCCCCGTTCCCCGCCTCGTAACGCCGCTCTTCCCCCATCGTGTTGCACGGGTCGAGATTGGGTCGCCGCATCTTCATGAATCGCTCCGCCTTCTCGAGCTTTCTCGGCTTAAGAGCCTCCAGCATATAGCGCCGAGAGTCCTCGTCGATCTTTAAGTAAATCGCATCTTCGAGCGGACTTCCGGATTGAATGGTCTACAGAATTGCAGTACACGAAGCAAGTCAGCAGTTATCCATGCACACGCTAGAATGCGCCAGCTCCTCAACACTCACACACAACGTGTACTCCGACATGATAGAGGACAGTTGACTAAATGTTTGCTGTCGCAGCTGCACACCTTGGCGCAAAATCCTCGCGGCCTCACTCTTTTCTTCAACCCTCCTCTTCGTCATCGAACGTCGTTCTCGTCTTGCCCCTCAAGGCCGCAATCTTCGCTTCCAGCACCTCCATCTCCTTCAGCAACTGCTCCTTCTCCTCCTACACCACAAAAAAACTTCTCGCTCAATCACCAGCCTCAACAGACCCACCACCTGAGCTCCGCACCTTCCGAATTGTGTGGGTGGCCTTCCGGTACTTCCTCTTCCTTTTGGGCTTCTGCGTCTTCCCACCGCAACTGCCGCCACTCTCCTCTCCGACATCCTTTTGCTCACTAGCTGCTCTCTTCTTCGCACCACGCTGCACTGCATCAATAGGCGAGTCCGTGGCTGTCACGACACTTGGGTCCTGTCCAGTTCCTGCATTGGCCGCGACCGTCTTGGGCTCCATGAGCGCCACCCACGGCCTTGCAGGGTCCACCACATCTGCCGCAGTCGACGACGCTGAAGACAACGGAGACGACGACGCGCTGGCATTGAACGACATGGCGGCCGGGTGGAGCATCGGGCTCAGCTGGTGACGGCGGTCAATTGCACTCGAACCGTCACCAGCTCCGTCGCTGAGACGTGCGGGCTGACGTCGGCCGTCATCACCATCCAAGCGAGCGAGATATTCGTTCATCATGGCCAAGAGCTCCGATAAAGTGAGACTTAGAAGCTATTGCTCGAGATGGTCGTGTACCATCAAACAGGTACTGCTCATTCGTTGTGGTTGTGGTTGTGGTTGTGGTTGTAGTTGCCTTTTATTCTGGTTGTCTATCGTCTACAGCACACGACGGGGAGAGGCGTTCCATCATGGTGTGATGCAGCGTTTGGATCCATCGTTCAGTATTGTCTCGCATTTCATGCCAACCGGACTGCGGGATTTCGTACTCGGGGTGATACACTTTGCTGTGCACCCACCGAGTGAGCACCACGACTCGACCCTCCTTCGTGTTGTCCGACCTGGTGCGAACGCCGTGCTTGATCGGATAGGACGTGAGCTCCAACACGGCGCTGAAGTCTCGTCGGATCCGCTCGTGTGGATGGTACGGGTTCAGTTCGTCTTCGTCCACGAAATCGGCAACGAAAATGCCGTAGCCGTTCTGGTGCCCTACCTCTTTGTTGCCTTCTTCGTATCGTGAGAAGTACACCGTGTTCGACTCCATTCGCAGTCCGCCGATTGTGGTCGAGACGAGACGATTCTGTGTGATCCCCGGGGCCATGTTGTCGTCGTCCTCGCGGATGGTGATGTTGCCCAGCTTCTCAGACACACTGATCTCGATGCTGCTGAAATACCCGAGCAGAATATCATACACCTGCTTCACCGAGTTCTCAAACTGCATTGTGGATATGTAGGTGGCGTAGAAGTCGCCGTTTGAGGCTTCGTAGCCGTGGTCTTCTCGCATGGGCTTGCAAGGGTCGACTCGCGGGCGGCGATCATGCAGAAACTTGGCCCCATCCTCCAGTACCTTGCTCTTCAACCCCATCAGCGTGGCCCGCCGTGAATGCTGGTCCTTGTGCAAATGAATAAATCGATGAATGGGACTACCCACTCGAATATTCTGCCAGCACGATCAACCACCACAAACAACATGCGTCACTCCATATCTCTCCCCAAAACAAAAAGCACCACCCCATCCACTTACAAATAAAGAGTACTCCGACATCAGCGCATGGATGCGTGTACACTCCAACTGCTGCGTCTGGATCGCCTGTCGTAGCACGCGGTTCGCGCTCTGCAGCTCACTTGGGGTCCGCGCCTCGACCCCGACACACGTCGCAAATGCTCGAGCCTTCAACTGCTCCATCTTGGTATGCAAGTCCGCCAACTCTTCCAACAAATGCGCCTTCTCCTCCTGCACCAACACCCAAAGATCAGCTCACATCAATTGTCCACGCCCCATTTTCTCAACCTCTCCCTACCTTGCGGACATTGATGGTGGACTTGCGATACTTCCGCTTCGGTCTCTGATTTGTCTCTTCCTGCACTAAATCCGCACGGTCCATCAAGTCCTGTCCCAGCTCCCTCTTCTTGCACCCTTTGGCGGGTGCTGCTCTGGGTGCGATGAAGCTGTTTTGACACGGTTTGAGGTCCTTTTGGAACTTTTGCCACGGGAGACTTGTCCGCCGCATCCTCGTCCCGCATCTCGTCCATACTCGCCAGCCACTGTGTGGCCATGTCGGTGGCCAGGCGCGGCGAAGCCTCCAGCGACTCGGCTTGGAGCTCCGCATTCGTGCTCATTGACAACTCAACAATAAATGACCGACCACCTTCTTGGTCTCCGTTACGAATGTCGAAATGAACAGTTTTGATGGGTAAAAGAGCGCACGCCGGAAAACTAGGATCAGTAACGTCGACTAGATTTAGAGCTGGGAGCGTTTATTTACGAGGAGGACGTCAAGCATTGTCCACGTGGACTTTCAGACTGGCGTGGCTACTGATTTTGGAGTGACCTTCTGTGGAGACCTCGCACATGTTGCGTGTGCGCGGCGAGAGGCCTGTGGGTGAATCGAGCATGACGAATGTGCGTTCGGCTTTGTTGACGATGCTGAAGATGGTGAGCCAGTAGCAGGCTAGTAGCGATATGTGTGAAGCGACATTGGCCGCGTGTGTGCCGTCTACGAGGACTCCAGTGATGTTTTGAGCCTGAGTACTCAATGAGTAGGAAGCCGCTGCCATACCGCAGTAGTGAGTTGCGGAAATTGCACCGCCCATGATGAGAGCGCTCGCAAGTCGCAGAGGCTCGTTGTTGGGCATGAAGGTCAACTGTATCAACACGAATAGTTAGCTCGAGATGCTGGAGGCGACGATTATGAACGAAGCACAGCGGTTCTTACAGCTCGGAAAATGATCCAAAAAGCGGTGGTGGCGGAGACGAGGGCGATGAGCACGGACAACGTCACCAGTGCCGGGTCGAGGGCCATGGCCGCGTTTGTACGCTGGGCTTTCATGCCGGTATAATGCATGGCGAGTACCCCAAGCGCCGTAAAAACTCCACCCGCCATAATAAGCCACAGACGAGAGAACAGCGCTAGGGCCTGCAACGTTCGCAAGGTCAAACCATCAGATCGTTGGGAAAGCACAACGTCTTTACAACACGTAATACCTTGATGCGACGCGTCACATCGTTCCTTTGCCTGGACTCCAACGGGATAACGTGGGTAAAATCGGCAGCCTAGCACAATCAAAAACCGCATCGTAGGACCTGTGAGTTAAGTTGTGTATCTAACGGAATCTCATGATCAATGATACGAAGAATCCGTACCAGCATTCGATGGCGTCTTTCGGCCTCCATTTCGAGGAAGTATGGGTCCGATGATGCGATTTTCAGACCAGCAAGCACTCCAACCACCGCAAAAGAAACGACAATACTGTGAAACCCAACTCAAAGTCGATCACCAGCTTCGCTTCACCGTCGAGCTCCAAATTCAGCGCTGTCATGCCCGTGAAATGCATGGACCAAATACCGCATCCCCCAAGCGCGAGTGCAGAGACTGCAAGCATCAGGCGCTTGTTCGTAACACCTCGCACCTCACGCCAGCGCTCCATTAGTTGAATAGCTACATGTACAGAATAACAGCAAACAACAAGGCTCAGTAGGTTTAGTGCTTAGTAACTCGCGTCAATAGTTTTTTCAATGCGATCGAACGCACTGCAGTAGCTCCCAGTCACGGAGATAGCGTAGGAGAGCAGAATCGTCGAGGGAGACCAAGTCTGCTGGATGCCAAGCTTTTCGAAGTCATTCATAATAGGCTGCAGCACTCGCTACAACTTGCAGTTTAACAAGAGGTCACAAAGTGAACTGTGCGACTTTCATCACGCTTACATCCGACGCAGTTGACCGTTTCTTTCTATTGTGGTCGACTCGAAATGCGTAGCGAGGCAGAGGCAATAGAGGAATTGCGACCTTTGAGCAGGAGTACGAGGTACATTGAGTTGTCCTCATCTTGAGCACGTCCAAGTTGAAGTGCCCGTCGCTGATTTACCAATTCATAAATCTGCAACACATTAATTACTCTTTCCCTTCATAATCTACTCCTCTCAGATCCAAAACGTCCATCAATACAAAATCCAAGTGACGTCTCAGCCATTCATAAGCAATCGCCAAACTAAATCGAACATGGACCGCGAGGATACCAAGCGCCGTAAGAACGCGCCCCCACGCGCCCACACAAACCCTTTAAGCACCTCCTTTCGCTCATCTTGTAGCTGACTCTCCCTCTTTCGTTTGATACCCCTCTTGGCCTTCCAGGCACCCGCCTTGTGGACGAAGATGACGCCGACTCGGTGGAGTTCACCACCTCCAAGGACATTACAGTCTACCCGACGTTCGAGGCCATGGGGCTTAAGGAGGACCTGCTTCGAGGCATCTACTCGTACGGTACGAGCCTCCTGCTGCTGTTTCGCCATCTCCGGGGCCTCCATTCGGCCTGTAGCAGCCAAAACACTCTTTTTAACTGAGTTTAAACATGATATTGTCATTTTGTTCATGTTTAAACAGGTTTTGAGAAGCCCTCAGCCATCCAGCAGCGAGCAATCAAGCCGGCAATTCAAGGACGGGACCTGATTGCCCAGTCCCAGTCTGGAACGGGCAAGACGGCGGTGTTTTCCATCTCTGTGCTGCAGACTCTGGACACGTCCAGCAATGAGACGCAAGCTCTGGTCATCTCGCCCACCCGCGAGCTGGCGGAGCAGACGCAGAAGGTCGTGTTGGCTCTGGGAGACTTTATGAACGTGCAGTGCCATGCCTGTATTGGTGGCAAGAGCGTGGGCGAAGACATCCGTCGGCTCGACTTCGGAGTGCAGGTGGTGTCTGGTACTCCTGGTCGGATATTCGACATGATCCGTCGACGCAACTGCGCACACGCAACATCAAGATGCTGGTGATTGATGAGGCCGATGAGATGCTGAACAAGGGCTTTAAGGAACAGATCTACGACATCTACCGCTACCTGCCGCCATCGACGCAGGTGCTGCTGGTGTCGGCCACTATGCCACAGGAGGTGCTGGACTTGACCCGCAAGTTCATGAACGAGCCGGTGAAGGTGCTGGTGAAGCGAGATGAGTTGACACTTGAGGGCATCAAGCAGTTCTTTGTGGCGGTGGAGAAGGAGGAGTGGAAGTTTGACACGCTGTGCGACCTGTACGACACGCTGACGATCACGCAGGCTGTGATCTTCTGCAACACGAAGCGGAAGGTGGACTGGCTCACGTCCAAGATGCGAGAAGCCAACTTCACGGTGTCGGCCATGCACGGCGATATGCCGCAGAAGGAGCGTGATGCAATTATTCAGGAGTTCCGCTCTAGTGGCTCTCGCGTGCTGATCACCACGGACGTTTGGGGCCGTGGTCTTGACGTGCAGCAGGTGTCTCTGGTCATTTGCTACGACCTGCCCAACAACCGTGAGTTGTACATCCACCGCATTGGTCGCTCTGGTCGCTTCGGTCGCAAGGGTGTGGCCATTAACTTCGTCAAGGATGACGACATCCGCATCCTGCGCGACATCGAGCAGTACTATAGCACGCAGATCGACGAGATGCCCATGAACGTCGCAGATCTCATCTAAGTAGGGCAGCGAACTTGCTCGCCTCGATCTCATTTGGTTTAACTGCATCTGAATCCTCATTACTGTTCCTGTCAACTGTGAAGCAGCCTCGCCTCTTTTGCGCTGTCTATGATTTCAATACTAGGACAGCTTTCAACTGCGGTGGCAACGGAAACGTTCGTCCTGGTCTAGTACCTCCCACACAGGCTCACTCAAGGCAATAGCGACGTCCAACGAGCCGATCGTCATTCCGACCGAGTCCGCAGACTGGCTCAGCTCGTCCTCCGTGCCCATAATGTACACCAGGCCATCATAAAGATGAGCAGGCGTGAACGGCTGGGCTACTAGCACCGGCGGGGCGTCAAATACAGCACCCCGCTACATGCCAAACTTGTTCCATTGACTCACGAAAAGCCCTCCCTCTTCGTAGTTGAAATTCACCTGCACGCGGTTCTTATCTGGTTGAGCGGCAATCCATCGTAGAGACTGCTGCAGTTCCGATCGATCGGGCATGAAGTCAACGCGAGGCGAGGGAAGATTGTAAAGTGCCACAGAACGCAACCCATGGCGGACAAGTTGGACACATTCTTAAGGCAGATTGGAAAAAAGCTTTAGTACGACCGTTCAAACCAACTAGACTATGTACCATGAAAACACAATCATAGCTCGTCACGATGCAGCGTCAGCTTCGGGGCGCCCTGTTGCTTTTCCTGCATATACGGTGCTTCTCCGCGCTGTTCAAGCAGCGTGAGGCGGTCGTCCAAAATGGCCGAGGTGGCGGCGCGTAGCTGCGACGTGTTTTCCGGTGTGCTCAACAGTTGCCGCAGCTGCTTCGTTGGCATCGCCTGTAGCTCCCCCAAAGTCAGCGTCTGCTTCTGGACAGTTCTCGAAGGTTGTGGTGCTTCCTCCCTGTTAGGTCCAGCCTGCTCGACTTGCTCTGCCTTGGACTGCGGTTCGTCCTCAACGTCTCCTTCTTGCTCCCACTTCTTGAAAAGCTCCCAACGTCGTCGACGTCGCCCCTCCACCTTCTGCACCCAGAAGGTCTCGATGGCATCTTCGTCCATGACCGGGAACTCGTCAATTGCAAGACTCCTCGTGGCATTAAAGTTGCCGCTCGCTCTCTCCTCGACGCGTGGCTTGCTCTCCAGCACCATCACCTCAAAATCCTCAACCTCTTGTTTGCTCCGGAAGTAGGGCGAAGCCAACGCGACCCGCAAGTGAATCACATAGTGAAAGTCTCCCAACTATCACCAACAAAGAAATAAAACAAAAAGATCGCAACTCATCAGTTGCAACACTTTGTCAACCTCTCCGTCACATCTGCGGCACCTCCGTGGCTGCTTCGTGGATCTTGGCGAGGGACAGCGTCGTGTAGATCCCCGAGTCCGACAACGCCTTCAGTTGGTCCACTGCAAACTATTGTTGATGGGTGTTAAATACAACACATTGCAATGCAAGAAAAAGTGTAGTATGTTGTTACTATTGGAAGTCCTGCTTTCTCACATTGGCAGCGTCGTAGATGACGTGGCCGGACGGCGATATCGATGTGCGGACACTCGAAAAGTACGAGCGAGGGGCGAGGACGGCGCCCACGTGGAGGTTGCCAGTGATGAAGAACTCTGTGGTGAACAGCAGCAGTAAAATACGCAGCAGTGGACAGCCAGACGACATTGTAGTTAATGGAGTACTGTAGCAAAAACTCTTGGCAAAAAAGATCTCGAAATGCGTGTCAATCAAAAGTGTAACTCTGGAGATTTGTCTTGAAGAAAGTAAGGTGAGAGGGTACAGAGGGTACGAAAAGGCACTTCAACAGCGTAACCCAAAAAGGCAATGTGTGTGGAATCGAAATATTGATAAGGGAAGCATGTTGCTTTCCAACTAAAGGCATCTTCGAAGCAGGAGATGGACGGGTCTACTTACACTATGGATGTTTTTCATTTCCCACTGGCACACGCAGCCAGGGATCGTTCAAGGAGTCGCTTTATGTTTACTCAATATAGAGCAATCATTTCACCGTGTAATCAGCACTGTTTATCGCACCAGTCAGAACACGCTTTGAGCGTTCCAAGTGGTGCAAGTCGCAATGGGTAGCTTGCTGTGGCAGCCACCACACTCCTTGCTCACTTTACTATTCGCCTACCATTCGTAATGGTTAACGCGACCGTGACGGTGAAGAGGACATTTCCGCTGAATTGCGCAGACAAAGCCTCGCTAAGAATTCTCGATTCGCCGGTACTCCTCGGCCCACTGGACCAGATTTCGCTGGCATTCGTGCCCATTACTGTCGTGTATGTTTATCGCCACGAGAGACCGTCAGACAAGGAACTGATCCCGCTCACACGACTACGTTGTGCATTGGCTCGACTGCTGGACTACTACCCGCACCTCACCGGTCGCATCGTCATAAACTCGAACGACCATACGGCGCAGATTGAGGAACTCGGAGCAGGAGGAAAACTAGTTTCGGCGCAATGCGACCAACCGCTCAAAGCATTTGAGGCGGTCTCTGATGATGATGAACCTGGATCGTCCCCGAGATTAATCGCTGCCAACCTTCCTGATGGCGGCAATGCACTTATGCCATCGTTCGACTCGACTGAGGAGGGTTTGAATCGTGACGCGATCCTGACGGTGCAGCACACGCGCTTCATATGCGGAGCTGTAGCGATTGGCGTGCGTATACGACACATCATTTGCGACGCTGCCGGCTTCTTTCAGCTCGCGGGCGACTTGGCTGAGATTTACCGCAGACAATCAAGCAGTGTGGACACTGTGACGCTTTCGAGTATGCCGCACTTTTCTTCGTACGTCACGGGGCAGCACGAGATGTCCCTCGAGGAGAGAGAAGACGCGCTCAAGACTCACCCTTTTGGTTTTGAGCTCGCACAAGAGGTGAAGACTGAAGCGAGTATGACTGCTGACGATACGCCACCGCCACTTGTCACCGGCCGCTTACTACGCTTTTCTTCGGATGAGCTTGCTGCAATCAAAGCCGAGGCCAACACGGGTAGCAAGGACCGTCAACTGTCGACTTTCAGCTCACTGACAGCTCACTTATACCAATGCGTGTACCGCGCACGCGTGCGGCTGTGTAAAACTAATGGCATCGATGTAAGTGAGGCGATGCATCATGTTCCACGTCAATTCTTGACGTCGGTGAACTCGCGCATCCAACTAGGTGTGCCACCACGGTATTTCCCGAACTGCCTGTTCTGCCCGGTTTTCTCGCTCACCGCCGACCAACTACAGGATGGCTCGCTATCTTCTATTGCTACTGCGGTTTATGATGGCATCCAGGTGCCAGATCAATCGGAATTGCGGCAGTCACTGCGATGGATTGCCGCGCAGCCTGACAAGCGTCGCATACAACTCAACTTCCACTACGAGAAGGGAGGCTTTTGATGAGCCAATGGAACAAGTTTGGCATGTATCGGGGTGCTGTTTTTGACGTCCCGCCCGTGCTGGTGACGCAGCCATTCACGCCCATCAATCTTGTGGATGGCCTGGTCTACATTATGGGCACGGAAGATGAACTGAGCCAGTCTGCGGACTCAGTTGGAATTACGACCGGATCGTTGGATGTTGCTATGGCACTGAGTGAGGCTCTTTGGGCTGCATTGGACCAAGACAAACGACTTCATCGCCATCGTAGGTGGTAGCTACATGTATAAGACAAACCTACTTAGTTTATGGATTCGATTAATGGATTCTTGCTGTGAATAAACTCATGACATTTAAAGAAGGTATCCGAGACAGCAATATTCGCTTTTCATCTTGCTGTCGGAGCATAGCACGTAAATATTTAGCTATAATATCACAGTTTTCTTGGTGATTCTGGTAGACAAGAACATTTTTGTACCGCCAGTCCACCTCCGTGTCGTAGTTAAACAAGAACCTCATCCACCATCCAAATTAATTCACATTGAGATTGTCAGTTTTCCATCAATCAATCAGATATGGCCAATGTTACCTGCGAGAACAGTGGAGGTGTCGATTTCACGATTCAGTTTGACTAGCTCACGATGATCAGCGACTTCCACAATGGCAATTATTCATAAGACATAGCATGAGGGTGATAATGTCGTTCACCTATTTCCTCATGTTTTTAGCTGCAGGAAAGCCGCTAATTTCGAGAGGCTGACGTCCTTCGTGATGATATTCAGCAGTTTACCTCGCTATGAACAGGGAGAATCAATTATAATCATGTATTTGTCGTAACATCCTACCGTCTGAATTGCAGCTAGCTTTTCCGCTTTCCTCGCTTCTTCAGTTCACATACCATAGGTCTCCAACGCTGAATCCATCAGGCAGGCTTTCAATAGCAAGGCCGAGCTCTTTGGAAAAGGTTGGAGGTCGATCTTGGTTCTTGTTCACAGCGGCATAATACGCTGCAAAAGCGTCCATTGAGCTGGCATAGTCCTCCTCGATTTCCACATCGTCCATCTTGCGTGGCTGCTTAAGCTGCTCCAACGGAGCCGGTTTCTCCTCAACTTCAAACTCCACTCCGTAGATTGGGTTTGTCGAAAACACGCTGTGCAAACTTTGCATCTCCTTGAAGAGCTCGTGGAGTCGCTCCTCCGGGTCCACGCGGAAGCCCAAAATGTATCCCCGCTGGCTGCTGACGTCTCGATGACCAAGGCTGGACCGAACTTGGAGCCTCGAATTCTAGCCGAGTTGATCTGCATGTACGGAATGCTCACATTGAAGTTTTCAGCCAGGTTGGCGTGCCACACAATGCGAACGTTGGTCACGAAGAACGTGCCGAGATTTCCCTGATCCGACGATAAGTTCCAGACACCATTCAGGCGTGTGTACACTTGCTCATGGGGTAGCAATGTCAGCTCTTTCTCCTTGATGATGGCACCACGGAGTTTAAGTTCACGGTACAACTTGGTCGTCTCGTAGGAGCGGAAGACAGCCTGGATGGTCGTGAAGAGCCGGGGACTGGACTTCACCAAACTCGTGAAGATGAATTCGAAGCGACTGTTAGCGTACTTGGTCATGACGTACAAGGCCTGCGTACTACCCCGCAACTTGGACGTGGCGGTCCGAATTTTGAGGCTCTGGATGCAGCTGTAGCCGATGCTGAGGTTCGTGCGCACCGACTTGTGCGAGGCCCAGAGCAGTCGCAAATTGGTGATCTCGAGCGACCCACGGTCTCCGTTATTGCCCTTGGTGTCCTCCACCGAATTAATGGCGTCCACCAGCGTCTCACCTTTGCGTAGCTGCATGGCTGCCGCCGAGATGTCGAACCGAATTTCGCGGTCCTGCCATGTCACCGACTCGGGTGAAGCTCGGATCTCCGTGGCCATGCTCGGCGTCAATTAGTTTGCAATGCGGGACAGGAACTCGGACTCAAAGTGCGGTGAAGCGACGCGACTGCTCATACACACGAAAGCCAAACTTCCGCCGTCTCATTTCAATTGGAAACGGTGTCACCGTGCACTCAATAGCCAAATATTGCGACTTGTAGTACATTGACTTGGTACATTGACTTGGTGCTTGCTGCCAAGCCCCACACATTGTTTATACATCGTACTGACCTTATCAAAACCTGCAACTGCTACATCTTACTGACGGGACGACCCGAATGCGCGAATGCAGCTAAACATCAAGTCGTTTAGCAATCTGTTAATACGAGTAAGTTCTTTGATCTTCACAAATGTTGTTTCCAAATCCAACAACTTGTCATGGCTTAGCCCGACTGCAATTCAGATACGACATGTTCACCCGAGCTGAAATAAACATGCGAGTTGTACTAGCAAATGCTACGACCACCCGAACTAGTTAGTTGCCAGGGCCACGAGCCTCGATCTCCCATACGTGCTCAACCCGGCCGCCGCGATATCCCACCAGGTAGTCGTACATATTGGTGGTCGGGTCACAGTGCCCTGGGACAAGCAACAACTTCGTGCCGAGAGTGGGAAGCACTACCATCTCGACATCTTCACCACTTAGAGGCTTGAGGATGCCGTGCTCATCGCCGCCACCATGGTATTCGAGCGTCGTAGTAAGTTTCTCGCCCGTCACCAGCGTATGCACAAGTGGCGAGCCCGAGTCTAGCGACACAGCCTTCATACCGGCATCCACCACCGCGCGAGGCACAGCCGCCTTGGCGTTCGAGCTCACCACCGTCGTCAGTACAAATAAACTCTGCTGCCAATCGTGAACAAACTCGCCATCCTTCCCTAAGTTCCTCGCGTAGTCAGCATCGTTGAACAAGTACGAGCCCGGCTGTACCTCGGTGAACACCCCACTCGCAGCTTCCAGCAGATACGTGCCCGTTCCACCACCAGTGACCACGTCGCACTTTAGTCCCTCCTTCAGCAGTGCATCACGCACCGTCTTGGCCTTCTCCGCTACAGCTGCAATCACCTTCTGCTTCTCATCATAGCTGCGAATGTGCTGCGCAGCGCCATGGTACGCTTGAATGCCACACATTTCCAGGTGTGGCGCAAAACTAGCAATCTTGTCCGCGAGCTCAACGACCTCTTCCACCGTGTCGACACCACATCGGTCCTGTCCGACGTTCACCTCGACAAGAGCTCGGAACACGACGCCACTCGCTTTGGCCACTTGTGCAGCCTGCTCCACTGTCTCCGAACTGTCAAAAAGCAGCGTCACCGTTGCGCCGGTCTTCACCAGCACCGCCATGCGGTCGAATCTCTCCGTACCGACCACTTCATTGCTCAGAAGGAGGTCCCTCACTCCGCCTGCAAACATGACTTCGGCCTCGCCCACTTTCTGGCAGCAGAGCCCCGTGGCCTTGGACAATTGCAATTGCAAGTGACCGACCGACGAACTCTTGTGCGCCTTCGCATGCGGTCGGATTTTCACGTTCGGGAAGGCTTTTAAGCGCTCCGGAAGCGCCGAAAGGTTCGACTCGAGAGCGTCCAGGTCCACGACCAGACAAGGCGTTTCTAAGGAGGAAACGAGGTCGCCAATTGCACCAGGACGACGACGAGCGACACGAGAGAGCGAAGAAGAGAAATGGCGCACCGAGAGCGCGCTGACTGCAGTGAGGGCGGCGGCAGCCGCTACGCCGGACACGGATACAGAGCGCCACATGATTGGGAATGTGCGGCTGGTCTCTGTTGCGTCTCTGATACTGTACTAGTAGGCGATTTGAATAGGTTTTGACAAGGGTCTGGAATTGATTTCACCAAAAAAGGCACGAAGATCACGAGGGACACTCTCTCCGTGACGCATGTGCGTTTGCTCAGTTTTAAATAAAAGCAGCGGAATTATCACTTCTGTGCTCTTGTTTGTGTAGTAGAATTTGCTTAACTGTTAGGTACTGTTTGCTCCTCATTCGCGATACACCATTTCTCGCACGGTGTCAAGCTTGACGTCGCCCAATGTGCTCCTTTCTCTTGAATTTCGTGGGTGACTGGTGTCGTGAGCGGCAGATTCGTTTCGTGAAGCTTGGTGAGGGCCGAGCGCTCCATCACCACTTCAGCGTCCACGCCGTCGGCGTTTCGGCGCATTGTCAAGTGAGACCGAACTCTCATCACGTCCTGGCAGATCCGCTCATTCGGAACGTACGGATAGAGATCGTCCTGGTCAACGTAGTCCTCGATAAAATTGCCTACGGCACGACCCTCACCGAACTCATCGTCGACCTCGGAGAAAATAATGCTGTTCATCTCAAGCTGAGAACTTTCGACACAGACTGGTAGTATGTTGTACAGTACAACACGAAGCGAAGACGCATAAAGACTTCCTTGACGGAGGTGACGCCCTCGAAAGCACGACATCGTTAGTTTGCGCACGAAAGCTGCCACCCTGTTCATGATATCTCGTCGAGTTCGAGAAGATGTCATCCACAAAGCGGCCTCTTTCTTCGAGATACAGGTGTGTTGCTCGCAATTTCTTCAGCTTCATCTTCATCAACTTTGCCCAGCGTTCTTCCAAGCTGAAGTTGCATATCGTGTCATATAAACACTTCGTGATGATAATGATAATCTGAGGACTACTAATCGATTTGTGGCCCTCTTGACGGTGCAACGCCTGTATTGTATATTCGCCCTCAAAGAAAATGAAGTGGCTTCGAGTCATGGTACTACAGGCAGGCCAAGCGCTTGGCGCACGCAATTATACATCAAGTCTGGCCAGCGCCCATGAGCGTCGCGCATGTCGTCCCAGACCTTTGTGGGAATGTCCATCACTGGACGCCGAACTTTTATCAATGCCCAGCGGGTGACGACCACCACTAGCTCGCCCTCACCCTCCGTTTTGATGCCAGTGTTTATATCCTTTGTTTCTCGAAACGACGTTACCATCATGACGGACGTGCTATCGCGCCTGAGACGCTCATGCGGCCGATACGGGTAGAGTTCGTCTTCATCCACAAAATCCGACGCCATAACAGCATAGCGGCCATCCTCAGCTAGATTCCACGTACTAGCATAGCATTGAGAAAAATCCGAGAACAACACGAGGTTGGTTTCAATCTGTACGCCGACCGGCGTCTGCGATACCAGTCGCATTTGCGAGAAGTTCTCCTCGCCCAGTTCATCATCTTCTCGAATGGTGATATTTCCCGAGCTTTCCGAGATGATAATCTCCGCATTAAACGCCGTTTGCCTCATGGCCGAAAACACCTCCTGGACGCCTCCGCGTACGCCTCGAAACTGCGTCACGTCGAACCTCGCAATACAATAATCTCCATCCAGAGTGTCGTATCGCTCTTCCTTGTAGTACGGCGCCGTGGGGTTCAAGCCCCGTGTGCGTTCCATCAAGAACCTCCGGCCCTCCACCAGCTTCAGTTCTCTCAACTCCGCGAGCGTTTGAATCCTCTCGCTTCGATCTCTTCCCAGTCGGATCTTCAACTCTGTCGGATGAAGCCGATGCAGACTCTGCTGCGAATGTCCCGCCAGCATGGCTTGAGCTCTAGCCAACACCAGATGTTGCTCTTGCACGGCCTCTCTCAGTAGCTCGTTCCTGACCTGTCGTTTCTGCTGGGAATGCTCTTTTTCGTCGACTTCCACAATGGCCTGGAATTTGAGCTCTTCCAGTCTGTTCTGCAGCAGTTGAAGCTCGTTTTCGAGCCGCTCCTTCTCCTCCTTGCGCACCGTGTTCGTGGCTTTCCGTTTCTTATAAATTCTCTTCTTTTTAACTGGGTTTTGGACTGGATTGGGGTCTAATTGCGCTTCTGGGGGACTGGGTGGGACGGAATTGACGGCTTTGGAAGGCACTGAGAGCCCCCGCAATGCGGCGGCGGCGTGGCGGTCGGCCCCGTAGTCCTCACACTCGTCCTCGATGCTGTCCTGGCGGTGGAACGAGCTGGCGGTCGTGGGGGCAGTCGGGAAGCGCGCTCCAATGGACGCCATACTTGCAGAATGCTGGTGCTGCTGCCGTTCGCGAAGGGCGAGTACCGTGGCTATTTGTTGGGATAAAAATGAATATACAGAAGGAGTTAAAGTGCGGACGTTAGAGAGCCTAAGGAATGTGTGCTGTTAAACGCTTACCGTAAACTTTATGTGCAAACGGACGATTACGCAGATTTGGCCAATCAGCTAAAATAGAGTGACACAAAATCTAGTTAGTGAAAGCGAAAATAAAATGTTTCACATAAAATTTCGGAAATTTGTTTTAGCGACATACTGGGGCGGAGTCTTTAAAATTGTTTTTTGGCAGCACTAAATTTAGGTCCCAACAAATTCCTAATGTCGCAGATTGTAGATACCGGTATGCGGTGAGTATGGGCAACAGTCTTCGCTGCTGAACAGACGAGAGGAACACTCGGATGGGACTCGTCCAACATTTGGACTCGTCCTATTTACATGATCAGGCCTGTACGAGAACATGGATTATGCTGAAGCCTGTGTTATTACTATTTAGTTTCAACGCAAAACTAATGATTGTACTGAGCCTCTCTTTTGCGTGGATACTGTAGTCCAGCCCCCTCTCTCTCTCAACTTCGTGCACGTATTCTCACTGTTTGCCGCAAGCGGAGGAACCACACAACCGAGTCGAGACGTAATACTTACTCGGGCAGCGCGCAACCGCCCATGCGATGACCTAAATTACGAGAGCTGCTGGCCGGTGAATCACACTTCACAAACAAAACCTGATCACGTGGGACCAGATAGGCGGCCTCGGACAACGCAAATACACAGATGAACGATGACAACTTTGCCCCGAAGGTGAGACTGGCCGTTCATCAAGATGCCTTTGATTGTCTAACCGCCACTCACGGGAAAAAAGACTCGTGGTGGTCGAGGAGGGGGGCGCGAAATGACACTCATTATTTGAAATTTGTTCTTCCCAGAGGATCACGCTAAGCACAACCCACAACGCTGAGCACAATATTTACAATCCGCACTCCATCACACAGCAGTCTCATCACCACGTTGGGGGCTCTGCATTCAACTCGGTAGAAAAGCTTGTGACGGCCCAGCCGCGATATCAACTCATCTTCTGTAGTCAACGTCTGCTGATGCTGTTGTTGCTGGAACTTCCTGGAAGGAGGCACGCGCATTCATTCATACACACCTGGTTTCGTGCGGAGTAGCTGACAAGACTTGAGTGTGACTATCTCGCCTTTGTGAAGCTGAAGCTCTTCGAATGATCGGTAGCCGACCAATGTGAGTCCAAGGTGAATGCTATCCATGACATCGTGTTGAGTCGACTCGAAACTGCTTAGGCATGTACAACAGTGTCAGCAAATCACCGAAGGTCATCGAAGGTACCATCTCTTTGATCATCATTTTCATTGAAGCACTTCAACAACGCCCATAGTAAAGTCAAGTCTACGAACCCGCCGAATTCGGAGACCAACTTGTCAACATCCACTTCGGAATTCTCCCTCCAGTGCTCAAGTCCTCGTTCGAGCAATGGGTTTCCTACGCAACGTCGCCGGGTCGGTGATCAGCCTCTCTCTGGCGTCGGTGGTGTCCTACTACACCAATCTGCAGCTCTACGCTGCGGTCTGCATGGCCATCCAGTGGGTCTCCGCCCTCTACGCCGTCCCGTACCAAAACGAGCGCTACCTTGACCTGACGGGGTCCGTCACCTATGCAGGACTCTCCTTTCTGGCCTACACTCTCAATGGCCCCGTGTCGTGGCGAGGTGCACTGCTCACCTCACTCGTGTGGCTCTGGTGCGGACGCCTCGGCACGTTCCTCTTTGGCGCATCAGCGAGTGCGGCGAGGATAGGCGGTTCGCTGAGATCCGCATCAATCCGCTGCGGTTCTTTTCCGTGTGGTGCATTCAAGGCCTCTGGGTGCTGCTCACCGTGCTGCCGGTGCTGCTGACACTGACCCAAGGAGTTCAAGACTCGGAGCTTCACCCTATGGACGTCGTTGGGTTTGCTCTTTGGGTCGTCGGCTATGCGATGGAAGTGACAGCGGACTACCAGAAGACGCAGTTCCGACGCGACAAGAGCAACGAGAGACAGTTCATCCAGAGCGGACTATGGTACTACAGTCGTCACCCGAACTACTGCGGCGAAATTATGATGTGGCTCGGCGTCTTCAGCGTAGTTGTGCACACAATGCCTGGCTTGGCGCTCAAGTGCTGGGCTGCAGCGAGCCCAGCGTTTGTGACGTTTCTGCTTCTAACCGTATCAGGCATTCCGATCCTGGAGAAGCAGGGAGACGAGCGCTGGGGACAGACGAAGGAGTATCAGGAGTACAAGGCCTCAACCAGTGTTCTTGTCCCGATGCCCAAGCGCAAAGCTGCGAAGATGGCGTGACCGTGTTGGCGTGGAAGTTTTGAAGCACACCTTGATACGGAGCGTGTGTTGTCGTTGCAATATTGTCAAAGTTAGCTTCTTACCGTGAACAGCATTTTCCAGACCAAGTCACAGTACACAAACAACTTGCTTTCCTCCCCAGTTCCGTACAGTTAGTTGCCTCTGTTGGTTCCTAACGGCATTTATTGCGAGCTCATCGATCCTTAACCGTAACAAACACTACCTCGACTTCCTGTGCTGGTCTTTTAAGACTGGGTCAACTGTATGTGAAGCACGCGCTTTCGACCGACACGGCGAGGTCCTTCCAACGACAGTGCCAGTGCCGAGCAGCAGAAGGAGGACCACCATGGAACCATCGGCACTTGCTGTGTCTTAACATGGCCATAATCACAAGAGAATTTGTTCAAAATACGTTGGTGGTGGCTTCACGCTTTGATTGACCGATCTGCTGGTGTCCACTTGGCTAGCTAGCAGTCCTGCTTGTATGATCTGATGACTTACCATGCATCTTCATCGAATGGTAGATAAGCGTCTGAGAGTCACCTGTCATTACGCGAACCTGCCGGCGTACACGTTGTACGCACGGTGCCGCCTAATACTGAAACAGGGTTCGAGTTCATTATTCTGTCATTCCTACCGCACGATGGGAAACCAAAGAAAGCACACGCCCACGATATTCTGTCGGAAGTACATCAAGATAGGACAGCAATGCCTTTTGCCATTGCTGAACTGCACTGAACTTCATCAAAGTACTCCTGTGAGCATAAAATTTAATTTCGCCGGCTAGTAAACGACGCAAATACAGAATCATCCGGCACGAGCATGCGGCAATAACGTCAAGCCTTAGCAGTGATCGGAAACAAATATTATAGTATAATAATTTTGGTGTTATAGAGAGGTTTTGGTCGCGCGATAAACTAGAAAACGCATTATCACCTCGATAGTCGTCATGATTGTATAATTTGCTGCTGAGCGGGACGTTTAGGCGGAGACACGATTATCTTATCATGCCCGTGTGGAGCTACAACAAATACCAGAGGTTGTAGTCAGGCACTTCCAGTTTGCTTGGCGGGAATCTCTGTATTTGCCGCCATGGACAACGAGCTGGTGCTTGCTTCGGCGGGGGCTCTGGCAACTGCCGTGCCTGATGACCCCGAGCTGATGACTGCAATCATCGCTATGATGTTTCAGAGGAGCTTGGAGGAGCAGATCGTCGTCCCGAACGTTCGCTTCAACGTGTTTGCATGGATGCCAAACGGCGACATTGTTTGGTTGCTCACCCCCAACGTTAGAGGAATACCTCGAGCTCTAGGAATGCAATACAATGATCTCACAACTGATGGACGCATGAAATTGGTGTATTGGAAAGTTAAAGAAGTTTGGGTTTCATAACGGGCACCCATGACCAAGCATGTTAAATGGAATATGCATCACGCTTTCACTTACCAACTGTTTTTGCGCACGAGCTCCATGAGCTCACGCATCGTGGCCATAGTCTGCTGCTCAGTGGCCTGCATCTGCTCCGCCATCGACGCCATCTGGAGTTGCATACGCTCGTTGGTCTGCAGTACTTGTTGCTGCACTGCCAATGCTCGGAGGCCAACTGTCTCTGATTCTCGAGTTCCTTTGCCTTCAAGTCTGCATGTGTTGCTGTTACATCTCTGATTGCGTCGGCCATCGCGTCAGCAGCGCTATTATGACGCTTGTTTGGGGTCGTTGAGTCCTTCTCCAGTCCAACTAGTGCTGCATCACGAATGCGCTTGCCACCCTCTGCATTTGCTGCATCTGTTTTCTTCTTCTTCTCAATATGTTCTTCTTTCTTTTTCTGTTCTTCTTCTACCAGTTCAACGTACTCGGTGAGTAACTTGTCCAAATCGGACGGATCCTCCTCAACGCCTACATCATTGAACGCGACATTAAACCCAGTAATACAACAGCAATTACGATGAAAGGCACTCATACCTGATGCACCAGCGCTGATGCGTTCGCTCTGTTTGAAGTCTTCAACTAGTCGCTTGAGACGGGTCTTAAGCGAATGCCCAGAGACTGGGATCTGGGATTCTAACGCCTCATGAATTCGATTCCAGCGTGTCTTCTTGGTGGTCCCGTCCTCGGTAAACAAACCGGTGTCACCTAGCACTTGCAGTAGGATAGCTTTGTCATCCTCAGGCTTGTAGAAATAGCGTTTTTTTCGTTGTTTGCTTTTGGATCCAGCTGCGCAAGTCGCACATCACGTACACAAGACAATTATCATACACACCTTACCACGGCAGCTTGCTAACTTGGTCATTTACCTGGTTTGGGCTGACTTATAGCCTCCCCTCCGTCTACCGGGTCGGAACCTTGTGTCGTGACCTGTGGTGAAGCTGGTGCTGTTACTCCATCACCATTGTTAACACCCTCATCCTCGCTCGACATTTCGTCATCATCGCTGACTAGAGGTCTGTTTCACCACACGCTCCTGTCGTTCAGGAGTCGTGTGTAGGGCCCTTCTTCTCTGGAGCTGTCGTTGCTGTCTGGTGCCACTTGGTGCTGCTGCTGCATCTTGCCTTGTGTTCGCGAACTTCCCGCGTACATCACCAAACGGAAACTCGTTGCGACTTCAACGGGGTATAAGATTTTAGCGCATTCTTGATAGTAAATCTTGTTGATTATAAACGCGTCTCCATAATGCAAGGTCACAAGTGCTGTGACTAAATGGCGCCCAATTTAAGAATACGTGTGCCCAAAACTAAGCTCGATAATCGCTTTGCGATAGTTTCTTCATGCTGCCAAAACCTCTCTTATATTGACGGAACAACGGATTATTGAAAAGCCGGGCAACCCGTGCAATACAGTGTAACGTGTCTAGTTTGCTCTGCATGCCGAGCTAGTCGAAGCTCCAGTGCTGTCCGCTGGTTCACTTCAACTACTGCTTACCACCGTACGTCGTACACCAACTGGCTTCGGAAGCAGAACTGCTGTCTTCCGCGCCGGTGCGTGTCCTTCGACCCGCAACCAATTTTATTATCCAACTATTCGTCCGTCCAACACCGTGTTAACCAACCTCCTCGCGTCCAACCGCTAGTGCTAACGTGTCGAGATGTCCAGCGACGCCCGATCCGATCACTTGGGTGCGAACGACACACACTGGCGTCTCCCCTTACGTCGCAACCTTCACTGACTCGAGAGCACCTCACTCTCTACCTGTACACCCGCCAAGCTCGCACCACCAACGCCTGCCTGGTCACTTGGGATACGACGCGCTCTCACGTCGCCCCTCTAAGTCGCAACTTACAGCCGACTCGGAGGAACCTCACCTCCTGCCTGTCCACCGAGGTTGTCCGCCAACCCTGATTGTCCGTCCTTCGGTCCTGTCCGAATCTCAGCACGTCAGCCAAGCTCCGTTCCGTCCTTAGCTCGACGGTTAACGCCTGCCGCGTCCACCGGAGTCCGTTCCTGTTACTTTTCGCCAGCTTCTGACGCCTCACGTCCACAGTCCAACGTCCACCTCAACTGACTGCCCTTCACCGAGCCCGTTCCGTCCGTCTAAATCCTTTCGAGCCGCTGGCTCAGCCGCCTCTGCTTCACTGAGCAAATGCGCAACCACTTGCGCCGTCCGCTGCAAATTCTCAACTGACCTCGCCTCGCCACGAAGTCGCCACGCCACCGCCGTGCCAATCACTTTCAAGACCTCACGTCCTTTCGATATCTTGCGGATCCCGAAGACACCGACCGTTCGTGCGGATCTCCGCCTCCTTCGACGCCTGCCCACCGTCCATCTTCTCTTTGTCGCGACCTGCATTTACCGCACCCTCACTGTCTGTTGGGTGCTTCTCGCCAGACTGTTGCCTTGCCCACCATCGCATCCTCCGTTCGTACTGCTCTTCGCCTGCTGCCCAGCTGCCGCGCGACAGTACCGTGTCTTAGCCACCTGCCTACACGGCTTCCTCAATGTTAGGGCCTTCCACGACCCTACCGTCGTTGAAAAGTCCGTCGAACTCGCTGATCGACACCCATTTCGTCTTTCGCCGGTCCGCCTCTGCTGGCCGTCGCTGGTCACCTCCAACGGGGCGTAACTCGTATTCGAGAACGTATTGTCCCGCGCGGTTCCGCCGTCTCCGTCTCCGACCTTCTGTCCATTTGTCGTCCGCATCGTACATACCGTCTGTGCTCCGTCGCCGCTTTGTTCGACCAACTGCCTGTGCTGCATTAACTGGAGCCGTCGTTGCTCGTACAACCTCTCCTGCCGCCTCGACATTGCTCCCCAACGCGCCTTGATTTTCATCCTCCAACTGTGCCGTAATATCTGCTGCCGCCTGCTACAGTAATGGCTCGGGATAGTGGTAACTCACCAGAAATGAAGTGTGGGCTATAATTACTTCCGGAGTTCCGTCTTATCTTCTCGCTACAACAGAAAATTGTCATAGCCTGCTGGTTCGATAATGCGCATCGGACCCATCCACTGATGAACAAACTTCGTCGCCTTAGCACCTCGAGGTGGATTGTATACCCATACCCGATCACCAACTGCAAACGTTCGCCGTTGCCGCACCTTCCTGTTGTAATAACGCGCCTGGCGCTCCTGTTCCTTCTTCCGAGCTCGTTCCGCACACTAGTGGCTCTTCATCATTGCATTGAGCAGTAGCTCATGATACTCTAGCAGCTCACCAGCCTCCGTCACCTCCGTCCTTCGCATCAACTCGTTTAGAGCTCAATCGCCGCCCCATCATCAACTCGTTTGGTGATAATGCTACCGTTGAATGTCTGGCCGAATTATATGCGTACACTGCAAATTTAACCCATAGCTTCCAGTCATTCTGTCGTTCGTCTTCCATAAATGTCGCCACACAGTCCTTCCACGTGCGGTTAAAGCGCTCAACTAAGCCGATCATCTGCGGCCTGTAGGGGACCGGATTGATTTGTTTCGCCTGTAGCATGAGGACCAACTGCTCGATGACATGGCCTGTCATCTCTGGTGCTCCGTCTGTCAGCAACTCCCGAAATACCCGAATTTTAACACAATCTCTTCCATGATGAAAGCTGCGACGTTTTCCGCCGTATGTTCCGCCATACTCGTTGCCACCGCGTACCGAGTGACATATTCCAACGCTGCCACCACGTATCGATGTCCGCCTTCTGCCACCTTATTTTTTTTAGGTCCAGCGACGTCGAGAGCCCACCGGTCACCGACGTCACCGCCACGAATGCTTCTTAGTGGAGGAATAACCTCCCTAGGTCGCGCCTTCCTGCTGCCGCATTCCTGACACCCTTGAACCCACTTGTTCACCGCTCTCAACAATCCTTGCCACCAGTAGAGCTTCGCCACCCGACCGTATGTGTGTGGTCCTCTTAAATGGCCCGCCCATACTGATCCGTGCATGTCTTTGAATACTGCTCCCCATAGCGCTGGTGGTAGCACAACTCGTCGTCCTTGCTTGGTGTGGATGACCACTAAGCCGTACATCCGCTCCACCTTCATGCCTTGATAAATGCCCGTCTCGATTAACTTCTGCACAAGCCGACTACTCTGCTGTACTTCGACGATGTCATCATCACTCAGCTGTAGTGTCGGTTCTTCTTCAGGTGGCCTCGCGTCCTCGCCATCCTCCAGATTATCCTTCGTTTCTTCGTCCGTCACCAATGCCGTTCGCTTCGACACCTCGCTGGCGTTTTTCGTGGTGTCTCCTTGTCTGACTCCGTCCGCCGGGTCGTCTCCTTCGTGACCGGCCATCGTTCTGCTGCCTTCGTACTCTGGTCGCTCGTTGCCGTCTTATGCTTACTTGGCAGCACCATCGTACGCCACCTTCCATCCTCGCCTATCACCCTCTGTGTCCGCTGCTGAGTCGCCTTCGTGTCGACGGTTCTGCTGCCGCTGGCTTAGCCTGTTGCCGACTTTGTGTTGTTTCCGCCGCCGCATCAGGCTCATCTGCCGTCGTTTTGTGCAATGGTATTGCCCAAGTTACTCGTTTTCCAGCACGCCCTGCTGACTGCTGCCAACTGCGTGTGCCGCTGACACTTACACCTCCCCCGCTCTTCCTGTTGTTCACCGACCACCGTGCTCGAGGTCTCTGTTTCGCGCCGTTCTTTAGTGCCAGCACGCCTTGGGGTCGTCGCCGTTCTGGTCCGCCGTAGGTCTACCGTGCCGCCTTGCCCGTACTTCTGTCTCGCTGTTGCGCTGTGTCCGTAAGCTGCGTCGCTGACCGTGTACCGGTGCCTCTAAAACTCGTGTGCCGTCCCGCGTCGTCGATGTCGTCTTTGTTTCGTCGGCTGCTACGCTGGCTGTTCCAGTGGAAGCCGATACTACCGCCGCGTCGGTCGCCGCCAACACTGTCGTTGCCGAGTTCGTTGCTTCCGGTGCCACCACCACCGAGTCCGTTGCCGCCGACACCGTCGTTGCCGAGTCCGTGACTGTGGGCGCCACCACCATCGCGTATGTTGCCGCCGTCACGGCTGTCGCCGACATCGCCGAGTCAGTTGCTGCCTGCGCTGCCGAATCCCGTAAGGCCTGACGTACTGCCTGGGCTGCCGCCGAAGCTTCCGCTGCTTCTTCGCTGCTCGCGTCACGGGACGCGTACTTGTCAACTGCCCGTCCTTCACGCTGCCTTCGCCGTTCTTTACCGATCTTCTTCCGCCGCCGTCGTTCTTGCTGGTGGCCCATATCGCGCGAGTGCGACGCTTCACCTTCTGTTTGTGAGCCGTCCGTTTCTGCCGTCCCAGCCGTCCCCGAGGCTCCGGCTCCTGGCCTCGTCCGAGACGTCTGCCAACTTTCTTCCGTCGTCCTACCGCCACTAGTACAGCTGCTGGTGCCCGGGAGAGCGCATCGGCTACTACGTTGGTATTGCCAGGTCGGTATAAGATCTCGAACTAGTACTCTTGCAAAGTTAGTGACCACCGATGTAGCCGTCCTGCTAGGTTTGGTCGTGTCATCAACCACTTTAATGCCGCATGGTCGGTCACGATGGTGAACGTCCTCCCGTATAAGTAAGGCCTGTACAACTTTACTGACCCACACTACCGCCAAACATTCGAGCTCCGTGATAGAATAATTCATTTCCACACTGCTGTTCACTATACTGGCGAAGGCGATAGGCTGCCACCCTGCTCTCTGATCCTGCATGAGGCACGCGCCCGTTACCAAACGGAATGGGAGCTCAAAATTCGGGTAAACGAGAAGTGGCTTGCTCGTCAATGCTGCCTTTACCCTCTCAAACGTGAATTCCTGCGCTTCCGTCCACTGCCACACTATCTTTCTTCAGCAGTCTCGTCATGGGCGCCATGATCGACCTGAATGACTCCACAAATTCCTGTAGTATCCAGCTAGGTGAACGAACCGTTTTACTTCCACAGGGTCCTTCGGCCTTGGGAACTTTCTTACCGCCGTCACTAGCCGCTCAACTGGCCGCACACCATCACAACTGAGTTCGTGCCCAAGATATTCCATGGACCTGGTTGCAAATGTGCATTTCTTGAGTTTCAATGTTACAGTCCAGCAGTCGACAACCGCTCTAGAACGCTAGCTAACTCCACGAGGTGCCGTTCGAGGCCTCCACACGTAACACCACTATATCGTCTAAGTATACCAAGCATGTGATCCATGTCAGTCCACGTAGCACTCCGTTCATCATCCGCTGAAAGGTTGACGGCGCGTTCATCAAACCAAAAGGCATTCTTATGAAGCGATAAAGTTCCTGCTTGGTGGTGAACGCCGTCTTGTCTCGGTCGTCTGGGGCCACGCCAACTTGCCAATACCCCGCTCGTAGGTCAAGCGTAGTGAATAGTCGAGCGCCTCCCAGCGCTTCTAGTGTCTCGTCAATCCTTGGCAACGGGTACACATCCTTCTTCGTGACGCTGTTCAGTGCCCGGTAGTCAACACAGAACCGAACCTCTCCATCCTTGTTTCTCACCAACACCACCGGAAATCCCCATGCACCGTTTCCCTCTTCGATTACGCCAGCTCGCAACATCTTGCTAACGTTATCTTCGATGATAGCGTCCTCTGTCTGCGCGTGCTGCCTCCTTTTCATCATGATCGGCGCTGCATCACCGGTGTCAATGTGATGGTGTACATCTAACGCCGTCACGGGTGGACAATCTCCCGTGCTCGTCGTCAGCTCTCGATATGCTCTCAGCAGCCGCAGCACTAGCGTCCGCTCGTCCATATTGTCGACGCCAATCTTCACCTCGTCCTCGTTATCCAATGGCGTGGTGCTGTCTCCCAGCTCCTCCAGCCAATCGTCCAACCTTCCTCGATCCAATTCACCGTTCATTGACAGCATCGCCATATCGGCCTCCAGCGGTATCCACTGCCCCAACTCCTTCTTCGATGGTAACTTGACGCGGCCGCCGCCAACATTCATCGCCGGTACCCACGCTTTGCCACCTCGTACTTCTGTCACGGTCGCCGCTAACATCACCGAACTGCAATTGGCCGCGGGCACAAAGATGCCCTTCTCTCCGTCAGGCGCCGTCACCGTCACTTCCATCGGGGTCACTGTGCTGTGTGCGAGCCTCGCTCGCCTCGCCAATCTTACTGCTGCAATCTTCGCCGGTCCGTCTCCGTTATTCGTCCGAAAGGGGATCACCACGTGCTGGCCCCGCTCATCGTACCGAACTTCGTTGCGGTCAAAGTCCATGGTTGCTCGATGACCACGCATAAAATCAACTCCAACCAGGAACTCATCCGTGCATCCTTCGATTATGCACGCCTTCACTTGAACCGCTTGCTCGAAGACGTTCCGCATATCAAACGTCCATACGCCCAATACGTCGAGCAAGAAGCCACCGATGCCTTCCGCAAAGGCTACCGGCGCTTTCTCTCTGGCTTGTTCCCCTCGTATCATCCAGTCCATGCCTGCCACCGAGTAGCGTGCTCCGCTGTCGAGCTTCACCGACCGTCGCTCACCATCCACGTCCATCATTGCTGTCGGCAGATCTCATCAGCCTCCACGTCTAGTCTCGCCGTAGTGCCCGCCGCTGCCAGTACACTTGCCGCGTCGTGTCTCCGCTGCACCAAGCTTACTTTAGCGCCTGCACCACCTCGCGTCGTTCGTGTCGTAGACTCGTGACCCCGCTGCTGTTTCTGTCGGGTCAGTTCGTCTCGAGCTTCCTGTTCTTGCTGCTGTCGTCGTGACTGGCGTTCGTCGTCCAGTGCCGCCACCAGCTGCGCAACGTCCTCCTGCTCATCTGGGTTGGACTGCCACGTCTTCGTAATAGATTGGTCTGCCCGCCGCTGCTTTGCTTGGCGTCGTGACTGCTTCAGCACTGTCCGGACTTTAGAGATGCAGCCTAAGCTTCCTACCAATTCGTCGCTGAGTTCCACACCTAGCTGCGCCGCCGTCGCGTCGTCCTGCCGTGCCGATGTCACCGGCTCGCCTTCCTCAGCCTGAGACTCCTCGTTACTCGTCGTTGCGCTGCCAACACCGACGGCACGTATACTCCTGATCGTCGCGGGACCGCCTTCCTCAGACAACCGTCGCCGCTTGCTGCCACCGTTCTCGCGTCCTCCACCTTCATCGTCCCGGGCCGGGTGCTTGTAGCGCTGCGAGGCAATATGCGGTCGCACCGTTGCAATATATCGCCCTGCTCGCTCGCTATCTCTGGACGTCAACTCCTCGTCCAGTACTGTACTGGTCACCACTCTGACAGCAGCCACCTGCACGTCCCGCTGTACGTGTTCTTCGTCCAGCTCGAAGTACCGCGCCATTTCCTCGTCAGCCTTACTCACTGTGACCAGGGCGAGTCCGTTGTCTTCTGCCAAAGCCTGGGGCTCTCGACTTGGGGTCTCGTCCTTCGTATCCTGCCCACGTTCCGTCACCGTCATCACTCTCGCCACTGGTTCCTCGTCCTCTACGGCTGGTTGTAGAAGCGGAGTTGCCTGTGTCGACTGGCCGTCACTGCCGTTCCTCGAGTGGATACAGCTGTCGCTGCACCTGTCGTCAACGCCTGGGAATTTTGTTCCGTCACCAGACGCAATATTCTCCCTACTGCGCCCGTTCTTCGTTTTCCGCCGGCTTCTGTCTTGCCGTACGCGACGCCAAGTACGCATCGTTGCGTGCCTTCGCCTCGGGGTCAGGACATCGATCCGCAAAGTGGCCTGGCTTACCACACGCGTAGCACAAATTCGTATCGCTGGGAAATTTGTTGAGGCCACCTGGTGGTCGGGGACTGCTTGTCCGTGGTTCCTCCACCGCCACTTTCCGCACAGCTGCCTTGTTCTTCTTCCGTTTTGGTGGCGGGGACTCGCTTTCACTGCTGGATTCCTCAGAATCACCCATCTTCACCAGCATCGCCTTTGCCTTCTGTTCTGTCCTTCCGGTACTGCGCTTGCTGTTGGGCCGCTGCTCTTTGTGTTTGCGCCGCTGCTCATGGCGTTCTTTCCGCGCCGTCTTCGCCCAGTACCTGCCGTTCCACATCCGACCTCCCGGCACATCCCACGTGACTGAGTACTTATTGTAGACACCTTGTGGATTGGTGTAGTACGCGATGTTCCCGTCGTCATCCGGCGTCGTCTTGCCCGCGTGCTCCGTTGCGCTACTAGTCAGTCCTGCACCACCAACACCTGGAATCACCATTACTTGGCCCATCGTGCCGTCCATCGGCACCATGTAGGGGTTTGGAGCAGTGGCCAACGCCTGTCCAATATTCTGCATGCCTTGTGCGACGTTGTCCATGGGGTCGGCGATTTTTGTGGCCTTATCGACGGCCGCCTCTAACGTCCTGGGCTTCGGTCGCTGCTTCACCAACTGTCTGGTTGTCTTATCCAGATTGCGGTAAAATTGTGCTAACAGCACTCGCTCGCTGATCTTATTCCTTCCGACCAGGTCCCGTAGTCCTGCTGCGAAGTCGGCGTATGTTTCTCCAGGCATCATCCGCCGTACGCTCACCCGCCATTCTGCCGTCGCCTTGTCAGGTCGCTCACCATAGCGCATCAGCAATGCTGACTTCAAATTTGTCCATGTCCGGTCCAAGTCCGTCAGATCCTCGTTCATCTGCACCCACCACCGTGTCGCGCTATCCTGCAGCTTATTACCGACGATGTAATACAGCTCTTCGTCCGTCCACTCACCGCGTCCCGAGATCCTGGCACCCTGTAACGCCAAGTCGACCTTCGATATCCATGTTGACACGGAAACCTGCGGGCACGGCTTAAACATCGTCAACTCCAGCTCCTTGATGCTCTTCCTTCGATGCCTGTGATGATCTGGTGGCCGAGGCCTGCTGGGTGGCGTTCGCCGTCGATGATCACGCCTTCGTCCACGTCGCTGACTCGACGCGCTGCTCCTGCTGTTGCTGCAGCTACTGCTAGAGCTGCTGCCTTCACTGAAGCTGTCGTCGCTATCACCGTCGGGTGGGAATCGAGAGGGCAACCAACCTCTTCTCGATGTCGACGTGGTGTGCCGTCCTGACGCTTGGGCTGGTGCTGCCGTAGGCACCGGTTGCTGCTGTCCTGGAGTTGCTCCCGTTGCTGTGGTTGCTGTGGTCGCCGTGGTCGCTGCCTGCCTGACTGGTGCCACTTCCGCCACTGTTGCCGGGCTTGAGACTGCTGCTACTGCTGGTGCTTGCGCCGCAGCTTGGGTCCCTTCCAAGCCGTCCATTCTCCAGCCTGGTCATCGTGGCTACCACTTGCTGCATTACGGTGGCTAGCGATGCCACATCCGCTGGCCCCGCCGTACTTGTACATCTTCCGCCGTCCCTTGCTACCGTGGTCGCGCTACCTTGGCTGGCTTGGTCGTCCGTGGTGGCCACCGTAGCTGCCGGACCTGCATCCATGCTGGGTGTGGCTGCTCCTACTGCTGCCGGAGTCCCAGTCTGCTGTCCTTGCGCCGTCGTCCCTGGCGTCATTTCTGCATCGGCCGTACGTGGCGCCGATCGTGACCATGTCACCATTCCTCCCGTTACCGCCACCGCCGTCTTTGTTTTTGTCATCCGTCCTTATCGTATTTTGAGTAGAACTGTTACTGAACTGAAACCCGCCCCTGTATGACCACCATGTAACGTGTCTAGTTTGCTCTGTACGCCGAGCTAGTCGAAGCTCCAGTGCTGTCCGCTGGTTCACTTCAACTACTGCTTACCACCGTACGTCGTACACCAACTGGCTTCGGAAGCAGAACTGCTGTCTTCCGCGCCGGTGCGTGTCCTTCGACCCGCAACCAATTTTATTATCCAACTATTCGTCCGTCCAACACCGTGTCAACTAACCTCCTCGCGTCCAGCCGCTAGTGCTAACGTGTCAAATTGTCCAGCGACGCCCGATCCGATCACTTGGGTGCGAACGACACACACTAGCGTTTCCCCTTACGTCGCAACCTTCACTGACTCGAGAGCACCTCACTCTCTACCTGTACACCCGCCAAGCTCGCACCACCAACGCCTGCCTGGTCACTTGGGATACGACGCGCTCTCACGTCGCCCCTCTAAGTCGCAACTTACAGCCGACTCGGAGGAACCTCACCTCCTGCCTGTCCACCGAGGTTGTCCGCCAACCCTGATTGTCCGTCCTTCCGTCCTGTCCGAATCTCAGCCCGTCAGCCAAGCTCCGTTCCGTCCTTAGCTCGACGGTTAACGCCTGCCGCGTCCACCGGAGTCCGTTCCTGTTACTTTTCGCCAGCTTCTGACGCCTCACGTCCACCGTCCAACGTCCACCTCAACTGACTGCCCTTCACCGAGCTCGTTCCGTCCGTCTAAATCCTTTCGAGCCGCTGGCTCAGCCGCCTCTGCTTCACTGAGCAAATGCGCAACCACTTGCGCTGTCCGCTGCAAATTCTCACTGACCTCGCCTCGCCACGAAGTCGCCACGCCACCGCCGTGCCAATCACTTTCAAGACCTCACGTCCTTTCGATATCTTGCGGATCCCGAAGACACCGACCGTTCGTGCGGATCTCCGCCTCCTTCGACGCCTGCCCACCGTCCATCTTCTCTTTGTCGCGACCTGCATTTACCGCACCCTCACTGTCTGTTGGGTGCTTCTCGCCAGACTGTTGCCTTGCCCACCATCGCATCCTCCGTTCGTACTGCTCTTCGCCTGCTGCCCAGCTGCCGCGCGACTGTACCGTGTCGTAGCCACCTGCCTACAACAGTTTGCAATTGGCCCCGTAATAAGTATATTTACTTTTACCTTTCGTATCGGTGATTGATGACTAGAATGACTGGCTCCGGGGTGCGTTGGCAGCTCAACTCGGTACGGTGTGCTTCTCTTAATCATGCATTCAGTTTGATTTTCGACTTCAACATCCAAGTATCATATCCAGCTCGCTTCAGATCTCGCAGTATTTCTTCGCTGCAGCGTCGTTGGGTCATTTCCACCGTTCCAAACCCTTACAATATTTGTGAATAATTGCAATATTTATTACGGGAGTCACGCATATTGCAATGCTGTATGATGTTTTCAGTAAGTCCAATACAGTTTTTTATTTTATTGTCTGAACACTGAGCCTTATCATGGTGGAGCTTGCTGTTGAGGTAGTGCTTGTGGTTTTGGAGGCAAATGCCGAAGTGAGTAGATTAATATCAGTTAAAGCTAACTAACTACCTGCCTCTCCTCCCTTGTCCTCCTTGTTGTCCCGCGCAACCAACCAAACCAATTAACCAATAAACGTCCGACTTGGAACGGTTCGGCATGAACCGTGGCCACGGTCCGGGAATTGCGCGGGACAACAAGGAGGACAAGGAGGAGAGGCAATCTACTCACTTCGGCATTGCCTCCAAAACCACAAGCACTACCTCAACAGCAAGCTCCACCTATGAGCTTGCTCCCCGCTTACCGAACCGTGCATAGATGTGGCTTTTCAACACTCCCACTCACGGCTACTGCTGGTCCTCCTTGCACTTGATCCCGCTTGCCTCGCCTAAGAACTTGAGCACCTTGGTCCCGATTCCCTTCGTCAGCGTGTAGGCAAGCTGATTCTTGGTGTCGACGTAGTCAATCTCAAGCGTCCCGCTTTCCACGTTCTCTCGGATGAAATGGTGTCGAATATCCACGTGTTTCGTGCGCGCGTGATAGCAAGTGTTCTGTGCCAGCGCTATGGCTCCTTGGTTGTCTTCCCAAACCTGCGCTCCTTCACCTTGCATGTTACCCATGCCCTCGAGCATCGCACGCGCCCACAAAACCTCTTGCGTACAGAGGATTAGAGCCATGTACTCAGCCTCCGCTGAGCTGAGTGCGACCGTTCTCTGATACTTTGACTTGAACACCACGGGCGCATCCCCATCATGATCATGACTTTTGACACAGACCGTCTGTCGTCGAGGCTGCTGCCCCAGTTGGCGTCCGAGAACGCTTCGACCGTAAACCGTTCCGTTCCGCCTTCGTAGACCAGACCATACTGGCGCGCCGTCTTCAGGTAGCGTAACACACATATTGCAGCAGTCCAATGCTGCTGTCCGGGGTTCTCCGGAAAGCGTGATACTTCGTAACCACGTACGTAATGTCTGGGTGGGTACACGTTGTGATGTACAGAAGACATCCGATCAAGGAACGTACGGTCTCGTCTGCATCATAGAACGTTCCGCCTCCGTTTCAGGCGACTGAGACTTCGACAACTTCGATCCCGATGCGCACGGATTTCAACACTCTTAGCGTTCTGATATCCAAACCGTGCCACCACGTCGTCGATGTACCGAGTCTGTTTGATCATGAGCGTTCCGGCCTCCTCATCGTGGTCGATCTCCATGCCCAGAATGAACTTCGCTTGTCCCAGCTCCTTCATCTTGAAAGCGTTCCTATACATCACGGATCTCATCACCCGCTTTTGCCGCGATGATCATGTCGTCAAAGTAAGGACAAAACCGTTCTTGGAACGCTTAACGTAGACACAATGATCAGCCCCACAGCTCTTAAAATCGTTCCCCAGAAATACACGATGGATGGTCTTGTTCCAGGCACTCGCAGCTTGCTTTAGACCGTAGATCGCATTGTTCAGCTGACACACGTAATTTTCAGCGTTCTCAATCCCAAAAGGGACTTCCATGTATACACGGTCCTTGAGTTCACTGTTCAGGAACGCTGTGTCAGCGTCCAACTGTTCCATCTTGTATGCGTCCTTCACGCACACAGCTAACATCATCTGAATGGAATTCATGTTAGCAACAGTCGAGTACGTCTCGAAGAAGTCAACACCAACTTTCTGCTTGAACCCTTTCGCCACTAACCTCGCCTTATAGCGTACCACGAAAAAGTTCTGGTCACGCTTCTTGGCAAAGACCCACCTGATTCCGGTAGTGCGGTTGACCGTTCCTCGTGGCACTAATGTCCACGTTCCGTTCCGTTCGTGAGAGAGTAGCTCAGCATCCACGGCTTCACGCCATTGCTTGGCGTTGCACTTGTCATTGTCTGAGCGTACGTAGTCGGAAGGTCCTCAGCATCATCAATGCTAGCAGCGTACGCGAGAACGGCTTCAGCGATGAGACCGTCCTCTTTAATCCTGGCACGCTTCGGAGAGTGTGGACCGTCACTGTCCTCAGCGGTCCGTTCTTCCTCAGCATCCGTTCCATCTTCTAACAGGAACACTATCTCACGAACACGCCTCGATCGGTCCGTTGGGGGTGGAACACCACTCGATCATCCTCGAGCACCGTCGTCGGCGCTCGGTACGGTGCCAGCTCTAGTCCAGTCGAAGCAGAGCGTTCCACCGGCATCAGCAGGGGTGGCGTCGTGTCCCGATCCGGCTGCGTGCTCTCCATGTTCACGTCGGGTGCATCATTCTCAACACCATACGTGGGTTCCTCAGCGACTGGCTGGCTTTCCACTGGTACATGCATCACTGCATCGTCAACATCCTTGGTCATATGGATGACCGTTCCGTTCTGGGACGGTTGCGTCTCATATATACCGTCCACTTCACGCTCATCCAGTTTCACTGAGCGTGACACCTTGATCTTGGAAGCGTCCCAATCAAACACGCGATACCCCTTTACGTTGTCTGCGTACCCAAGGAGCATGCACCTAAAGCTCTTGGGCTCGAGCTTCGTCCTCTTCGCCTTGTCGATGTGAGCGTAACCGTTCGACCCAAACACGCGAGGTGATCTATCGTAGGTTTCACCTTGAAGCCCAGCTCGTAGGGAGTAACGGTCGTGTTCTGCGTATTCGTGGAACGGTTGATGAGGTACACAGCTGTACTCACTGCTTCAGCCCACCATTCCGTTGGAACGCCCTTGTAATGTAGCATATTCCGGGCCTTCTCCATAATGGTACGGTTCATCCGTTCTGCCACTCTGTTCTGCTGAGGGCTATACGGAACTGTCCGCTGGTGTACGATACCGTTCTGGGTACAGATTTTCGTCACCTCCTTGTTTACGAACTCCGTTCCATTATCGGAACGCAAGCACATGAGGCGTCCACCCCATTGCTTCTCGTAGAACACTTTAAACCTCTTGAGACTAGCAGCCAGCTCGCTCTTCTTCTTCAAGAAGTAAGCAACAGCGTAGCGCGAGTAATCGTCCACAAACGTCAGAACGTGCTTGGCACAACCCTTCGAGGGCTTCTCCATCGGCCCCATCACGTCCGTGTGGACGATCTCCAGAACGGTTGACGTCTTCGATCTCGATCGAGCTGGGAACGCTTCCACCGTATGCTTTCCTTTATGCATCCGCCGCACAAACGCTGGAACGGTTGATCCACAGCCGGAATACCGTTCGTGACACGCTGTGTTTTGGCGAGAGCGTTCTTGTTCGGGTGTCCCATGCGAGCGTGCCAAAACTCTCACTGACTGTTAGCCCCGGTGTACTGGACAAACCGAGCTTCTTCCTGATCACAGTCCAACACGTACGCCTTGCCGATCTTCTTGCCAAACGCGATTGCTTTGGTCTTGCCCCAAATAGTGCACGAGGAACGCTGAAATCCACGCTCATGCACCGTTCCGCCAGCTTACCACTGACAGCAACTGTCTGTCGAGTCCTGGAATGTAAAATTCCTCCACCATTTTGATCCGTCGATCGTCCAGCCCGGTCAACTTTACCGTTCCACGTCGTGCCACGCGCAACTTCTTGCCGTTCGCAATCGTGACCTCGATGCCGGCATCCGTTACCTCGTAGTCGAACAGGCCACCACGGTGAGGGGTCATGTGTGACGTCGCACCACTGTCGATAAGCCACCCGGCCAAGCGTTCCTCACCAACTGCGAAGACTGCATCGACCTCGCCACCAACGCTCCCAGCGGTGCAGTCCCTCTTCATGTGTACGATCTGATTACACCTGGTTACACGTGAAGCTCTTGCCCTTGAAGCTACCACCGTTCTTCCGCGGACCATTCCACTTGCGACCGTTACCCTTGGCACATTTGAACCGTCTGTTCGCCTTGAACGCGCATTCCGTGGCCGTGTCCTTCTTCTCCAACCGTTCGTATTCCTTCAGGAGCTTCTTCTTGACCTCGATTTGCGTGACATCTTAGTGTTCTCGATGATGGACGAGATTAACGCGTATTCCATTGGGAGGCTGCTCAACAACACTACGAGCTACCGCGTTTCGTCGACCGGATCTCCCAGCGTCTGCAGGCCAACGACGAGCTCGTCGAAGGCGTCCAGGTGCTTGGCCATGGTCGTACCGTCCTCCATTTTGAAGTCATGGAGGCGACGTGTCATCGCGACACGGTTGTGGAGTGTGGTACGGTTGTAGAATTCTCGAAGCGTTCCCCACGCTTCCATGGCACACGTCGCGGAACGGATCTTAGTCTGGTGCTGAAGGTCGACACCATGTGCGATGATGTCCGCGCCTTCGCGTCAGGCACGAGCCACGCTTCCGTGGCCTCGTTCTCCGGCTTGACGGCCAACACATGCGCGAGCAGCCATTTCCAGGCCAGCTCCATGCGCATGTTATACTCCCAGTTGACGGAATTCCTACTCCCGAGGAGGCCTTCGGCGCGCTTGGTCGTCATCTTGAGCGTTCTTGGTCTTGTGCAGCGTATCCAGTTGCGGCTGTTAACCTGTTGAGGTAGTGCTTGTGGTTTTGGAGGTAACTACCGAAGTGAGTAGATTAATATCAGTTAAAGCTAACTAACTACCTGCCTCTCCTCCCTTGTCCTCCCGCGCAACCAACCAAACCAATTAACCAATAAGCGTCCAACTTGGAAAGGTTCGGCATGAGCCGTGCCCACGGTCAGGGACTTACCGAACCGTGCATAGATTTGTCTCTTCAACACTTGCCCCTTATCAGTGATATTATGATTTTATTAGACCGCTCAAAACAAAATCGTAATGTCCAATATTGTTACAGTGGAGATACAGCCCAGAATGGAGCTTGTGAAATCCGTGCAGAAAACGGTTTTCCAGAAAATCTATTTTTAACATTTTGGGTGTTTTATACACAACCCCAATCGGCGATATATATCAAGTAATGAGAGAGAGTTTGAACTGATTTTGTGTGTGTAATTCGAGCCAGTTTTTGTCTTGTTTGACAGGGTTCCAGTATGAACTAAACAAAATGGACGCCAGAAATGGATTCTACACTGAAAACTACGCAATAGTAGCCGCTTGTAAAAGTGTTTATTTTGAAAGTTCAACTGGGGTATCGCGCCCCAAGTGCAGTTGCCGATGACACACATCACTTGTTTGGTCGTGTGATAGCTTAAAATGACGCCAAGACACCAAGCTACAACGCTAGTAGGCTAACTCAAATCGGGCCATTTGGCGATAAGACCGGTTATGTTTTGAGCGGTGTATATTATACAACAGCAAGAGCGGGCTAACGCCGGTGAGATGGTATTGTTTTTTGTGAATCGCTTCGGTTAATAGCATCGTACGAGCAATACACCATTTGTTTCATTTCCCAAGTTTACCACACGGACGATAATCTCAAGTTGGGACAATGAAGTCTTTCGTCTTCTTGGGGACCATGTTGACGGTGCTTGCAACCGTCCAAGCTCTAAATGCTACCGAACAAACCCAGCATGAAGCCACGCCGATGCCAGAAGCCACGCCGGAAGCGACGACGAAGTTCCTTGACTACTCGTCCTTGACGAACATGCCGACAGTCGACCCCGCGACACGTAACGTGAGCCAAGGCACGATGCGGCCTGACCCGAGGCAGACCGAACCACCGACGCCCGCTCTAACGCTGCCACCGACCCCAGCTCCGACCTTGGCACCAACGCCGAAGACTCCGTGGGTGGCGGCATGGATTGACCACGACCAGGTGAAGTCGTTCGCACAACCGGAACCCGTGACGATCTCCGAGAAAGCTGCCGTCAAGTTCAAACTGCAGACACACATCATCAATGGATGTCACCCGTACCCTGCAATCAACGAGGCTGGCGAGACCGGCGGAGGTCTTAAGACTAAAGGCGCCCCTAGCGCAACGGTTGTGCGTTGGAGCCCGATGAGGCTAACAGTGTCGGAGCTGTGCGTCTATTGGGCCCACTGCCATTGCAAAATTCTTCGTCATAGTCTTTTTCGCGAAGAGATAATATCTCTTCCTATATAATAGGAATCACCGTAGTTGTGAAAACGACGCGTCCTGGTGTACGCTTGAAATTCACGATGCATACCACCCATACTCACGTCCATTAAAGATGGTGTAATATTGCTATGCCTTCTCAACGCCCAAGAGGTTCTTCTTTTCCTTATCTGCTGCAGCGATGTGGTTGATGGTGGGTCATGAACTGCACCTGGCACAATTGAGTGTATCATACGTCACAGTGATCAATTTCGATCGCCAACTATACGAAAAAATCAATTATGGAGGAGGTTGTCGTGGATGTTGAAGCACCGACGTTTTCATCTTACTGGCTGGATATGCCAAGGCTGAGCCACTCGGTGGTAAGAGGCAACACAAGGACGGACCACAACTTCAGCGTTGAAGTCGAAAAGGTTAACGTTTGCAAGTAGCATCGATTCGTGACTCCGGTACAATTATAAGCTCTTTTGCCTGCAGCACCACAACATTAACATCGTCTTGACCTGAGAATCTCGTCAAGCGAGCCAAAGTATCATCACGCCCCGCTTAAGTACGATAGCTGGCTCTTGGGCGAACAGCCGGGTTTCAGAAAGGGTTTCGGCCAATCCGCGCTCATCGCTTGATTGTCGCGTAAGGACGAGGCAGTCGAGTCGCGAGTCCAGCGTGACTAGGCTCCAGTATGGGGTCAGCGTCGATGCCGCTCCCGGTCCTGCTCTTGCGGCCAGGGAAGTGGCCAAGCCATCTGCCGGCAGCAGGAAGCGCGCCATCGACCGGCTGGCAGAAGCAAAGGCGAAAAGGCCAAGAAGCGTTACAAAGGCAAATCCACGACTGCAGGACAGGCCGCGCCAGGTTCACTGGGGCATTAGTGCAGCGGCTCAAGAGCTCAGCCAAGAGGCCAGTCGGCGACATAGTGCAATAGGACACGGAGACACTTAAAAAGTATCACCGAAAACAGCAAGCGGGCAATGTACAGAGAGGGATACCTCGTCAAGTGCGGGCGCAGCGTCTACGACTCGCCGGTGAGGCTTAAGGCTGCAGTAGGAAGTGGAAGCAGGACATGGAGCTGACGGGTGTGCTGCGTTTATGGTATGTAGCAACTGCTGTGGTGCGTGTTTGAGGACGGCGTGGTCAAGTACTTCTCGGAGAAGGACGGCATGGTCGTGGGCGAGCTGGAGATGGCGGGCCACGTCACCAAGGTGCGCGTGGAGAGGGCGGTGACAGGCAAGTTCCCGCACCGCTTCACGGTCTCGGCGGCCGAGGTGGTGCGTGTGGAAGGCCGCCGCATGAAGCTCGGCGAGGCCAAGGTGACGGAGTTTGCGGCGCCCACCAATGACCTCATGAAGGAGTGGGCCAACTCGCTGCATCTGTGGCGCCGCATGAACTGGAAGGAGAACGTCAAGTTCTTCGAGACGGCGAGCGAGCTCTCGCACGCGGAAGAGCGTGAGACGCTGGAGCTGCAGATGCACACGCTCAAAACGGTGCGCGGTCGCTCCGTTTCAGGGGCCAAGTTCAGGAAACCGTTTGTCAGTATCATGCACGGACAGCCCTCACCGACGATTAAGTTGCGCCAGATGATAATGCACACGGGCTCCACAGCCTGCACCAGCACGGCATAGGGAACGTGTGCGGTGCTTTATCATGGTGGTGCGGAGCTCCTGCGCTGGAATGGAGCTCCGACAAATTGTTATTATGCATGTCTCGAGTCATGCGACCGGCCGTACACGTCCGTCCAGCCCCGCGTCCATCGTCTCATCGATTGAGCCTCATTTTGATGTCTTTAGAAGGTCAATTTTGTGTGTATGAATACAATGCGATTATTATGAAGATTCGCCGCTGACGGGTTCAGCACTGTATTTCCGACAACGTGCACGGTGCAACTCATCCAATGTTGCAAAAGTAGATGTTTAGACCAGCGATTTGTGACTCGTATCTGATAGAGTACTGTTGCCACCGCATGTGGAATGTTGTTCACGACGCTGAGTACAGCATGCCCCGAAGCGTTTTGATCATCACATCGGCCCACTCTATCATGTCGTCACGGAAATCTTGTACATCAAGTTCTGCAATTGGAAAGTCGGGACGGAAAAACTTCCAAAAGGTAGCGCGTCGCATTGTCACAACCAGCTCGTCTTCTGCATCACGTGCACTCAAATCGGTCAGTTCTCCCGTCTCATTCACATTCTTTCGGCCTTCTGCTCGCAGTCAATACAAGTGCACCGGACGCATCTCGTCGTGCTCGTTGGCTTGAGATGTAGGGATACAGCTCGTCCTCGTCGATGAAATCGACAGCCACGACCGCGCAGGTTTTGCCGTCATACTCGTCGTCATTCTCGCCGAACATCCCTTGAAATGTGGCAACGTTACTTTCGGTGGTGATGCCGCTTGGGTTTGTGGAGATAAATCGAGTGTTTATTGCTCTGTCGTCAGCACTGTCACCGTCGTCACGAAGCGTAATTTGCCCCAATTGTTCAGATATGACGATCTCCATGTTGGTAAAGAAAAACCACAACGCATCAAAAACTTGTCGAAGGGAGTCCACGCCGCGGAAATGAATGGTTTCGTAGCGAACGCAGCACAGGTCGCCTTCGTCGGTCTCAAACTTGTTTTCGGAGAACTTCGTCTCGTTCGGATCATTCAAGCTAAACGTCACAAAGTCCAATGCACTGCGCAGCTTCATTTCTCGCATAGCTAGAAGGGTGGCGCGCCGTTCATTCCAGTCCTTGCTCAGACAGATTCTACTATAAAGTGGATAGTAGTGTTGATGAACCTGCGAGCCACGTCAAACATAGCGGTACGGTTAAGTCAACTGAACCTCGAATTAAAAGAAAGACTCTGCAGTGACCTTTACCCAGCATTGCGATAGGGCAGACTGCATTTTGGCAACGCGAAGCTGCTGCGTCTGCAAGGCGTACAAAAGCCCAGCATGCTCTTCCACGGCTGGAAGCAAAACTGGGTCCTCCAGTAGCATCTGTCGAGCGGGCATCCCCGGGTCTTGAGTATGGCAACCCTGGATTCCAGCAACCGAATCTCCTCGTACAGCACTTCCTGCGAAGTACGTATTAGTACTGAATATGTTTCGTTGTTGCGACACAATTCGATCGGCGCGTACCTTTCGCTGGGCATGGTTAAGCTTGCGCTTTTTCAAGGGCTGTGGAGGCCTTTCATCCTGGTGTTTCTTGTGGCGATCCCATTTGTCCACATAGTGTTTTACGACGTTCGCATGCATCATGGTGATCGCGAGCTTCTTGCGCTGAAATTGAGGATTGGCTCGCGCTGCGTCAGCGCGAGATGTCTACGGCACAAACATTCCTGTTCACATTTACTACAGGAGCGTGGCCCCGCCCAATAACAGCATGACTTCAGAGAAAGAGCAGCACATTGGACCAGGAAGTCCTATTATATGTTCATTATTTAGACCCAAACTCAGTTTCCCATTCGTCAAACCGCCGAAGTTGCTCGCGACCCACTGACTTGGAAACGTTAGTTAGTGCTTCCGTGAAGTCCGCCTGCACAGACAATGCAAAAGTTAGTTCATACTGCTCGAGTGTCACAATAATTTCTGCCAATGCTTATAGTGCAGTACCTTGGTAACTACTAGCCGCTCCGTATCAAGCTCACGAGGGTCTTCACCCGCCTCCATTTCTCGCCGCATGCAGAGAAGTAGTAACTCGGGAGTATATACCCGTTTCACGGGCATCCGCTTGGCTGTTTCGCAGACGTTAGTGATGTCGTCTCCACTGTATCCCTATATACCAGGACGAAAATTGTTAGCATGGGGCAAGCGTCTTAATTTTGCTTAACGCCGCGCACCTCTGTTTCTTCAACCAAAACGTCCAAGCTCACATCTGGACCCACGTCAATATGCTTCAGGTTAAGCTCAAAGAGAGCTCGACGTGCCTCAGCTTTGGGTAATGGAATATATACACGTTTGGTTAGTCGCCTCCGCATCGCTTCGTCCAATTCCCAAGGAAGGTTGGTAGCAGCCAACAGCATGACACGACTGCCCTCGTGTTCCCCATTCGACACGCCATTGATTTGGACCAGAAGCTCCGTTTTCACCCTGGTAGAGGGAAATGCACACAAGCTGTTAGTCATTATCTGCGCACTATTCTACCAGAAAATGGTGAGGCGAAAACCTTCGACTAGCTTCATGCTCCGTTGCGGCACCTCTGGCCGATGCGATGGCGTCTATTTCGTCCATGAATATGATGGAGGGCTCATAATACCGAGCCATGTCAAACAGGATTCGGACCATCTTTTCTGAGTCGCCGCGATATTTGGACGACAATGTTGAGGCAGACACATTGAAAAATGTCGCTCCACACTCGTATGCAACCGCCTGGCAAAGAACCGAAGCAACACGCTGGTTACAAAATGACTGTGCCAACAGGTTATCTCGGTCCTTATCGTACCTTTGCCAAAAGTGTTTTTCCTGTTCCTGGTGGCCCAAACATGAGCACACCGCTGCACGGTTTAAGAAGACCATCCTGCTTCGCAAAACACAACATCAATAATTACACACGCAGCTCGATAAACTAACACAGCTGGGAATGTCGAGTCAAATAGCTTACCTTGAAAAGATGCGGCGCGATCTGTGGAAGCATCACAGTCTCCTGCAGTAGCTGTTTTGTATGCTCAAGCCCTGCGATATTCTCGAACGTGACTTTCTCTCCGTGATCGACAATATCCCGCTCAATGGCCTCAATCAGCTCTTGGTCCACCCAGTCATTCTCCTTTGCGAGATCCGAATACTTGGTTTTGCCTGCAATTGTTTCGTGGCTCGTCTCGTTGTTGGTCGAGCTCGCAGTGCTTTGAACACTCTCACGTCGACGCGCGCTTTGGGTTGTTTTGCGTTGTTTCGAGTCTGCATTTACTGCATCTGGAGCCCCACTCCGTTTAAAAGAATTGCGCGCTTTGTTTTCTATTCATCGCATCCATTCATCACAGTCAGTACTCCTGCCAGCAACTACTTCAGCCAGCAGCAGCTCACCTTTTCCAGCTGATGTCTTTCCCATGCAGGGCATCGATCCCACTCCGCCCGATCGAGCTCGTAGGAATGGTCGTGCTCTACACAAACCAATCCAGGCAACAGCTCAGCAATTGACATTTACACAGAAGCAGAAACCCAGTAAAACCCACGTTGACGCATGGGACGTCCGCCGCTCTCTCTTGCTCCAGGACGGGGCCTTCTGCTCTCTCAACTGTTGCCTAGAGGCCGCACGCTGCCTGCTCCTTGGTCGTCGTGCTGGCTGCGGCTTCTCCCACCGCTTAGCAGCGTCCTCCGCCGCGATGGCCTCCGCCGCCTGCTCCTCCTCCTGCTGTCGGAGCTTCCGCTCCTTCAGGGCCTTGCTGCGCTTCTGCTTGCTGCAGTCGACTCGCCGCCGTCGTCAGCTCCTTCAGCGAGCTTTGGTACTCCAGCAGAGCGGCATATTCGCGCTTCAGATCTTGCAGGAACTAGAAATATGAGCACTGTAAGCGTCAGAATTCCCGCCAGATTTCATGAACGACGAGTGCTTTTCCTCACCTCTCGCGCCTCTGACGCTCCTTTCAGCTGCGTCTCCAGCGCCTTCCGCACTTGTCGGAACTCCTGGATGCCTCGGTCGTAGTCTCCCAGCAGACAGAGCTCTCTGGCCCGCAGCAGCGCGTGGCGTTCGACACTCCGCATCCTTCGAATGCGGAATTGCATCTTGGCGGCATACTTGACCATCACTCTGCAATTAAATGTGATTGGTCGATATTCCAGCCAATCCGCATCGATTGAGAGTTTTGCAGAGTGCCGAGCGAGCGACACGTAGCGGGCAGGCAAAAACTGCTGCCGAGTCAGTCAGTCGCTAACAGAATCGAACGCAGGTCGCTGCCTCGCTCGAACACCGCGGCCGCACCTCTCCCGTACACCCACCCACTCCACTCGGTAGACCGACATGCTGACGGACCTGCAGATCGTGGCCATCGCCGTGACGGCGGTGACGCTGCTGCTGCTGGCCATGGCGGCCCGTGTGCTCATGCCGCAGAAGACCGACGAGATCGACGAGAGCCTGCAGGCCATGATCAACGGCTTCGACTTCGCGCTGCCCGAGGAGGTGGAGCAGTACCGCAAGGGCAAGCAGGAGCACCCGCAGGAAAAGGACAAGTGCTTCCAGATGCTCTTCCGCCGCGCCGTGGCCGACATCCCGCTGATCCGCAAGATCCAGTCAGAGAGCTCGGGCATCCAGCGCCTTAAGAAGAACGACATCCTTAAGGACGGCTCTTTCTTGAGCTACAAGATGGCCGAGGAGATGATCAACGAAGAGATCAACGAAGTGCGTCGGGAAGCCGAGGAGCTCAAGCCTGGTACGTGTCCTGCCAATGTGTCATAATGAGCGACGAGAAAAATGCTGACGGTGTGCATTGTGTCATTTGTGGTTGCTGTGATTCTCTAGGTGAGGGCTGGCCTGACAAGATCTTCCCTCAGGCAGTGCAGTTTATGAACCAGATCGCCGAACAGCAAATGGCGGCACAGCGCAAGGCGGCGGAGGAACAGATGAAGGCCATGCAGGCTGCGCGGGCCAAGGCCATGGCACAAGCGGAAGCTGCTCAAGCTGCCGTGAAGAACATCGAGGCTCAGGTAGCGGCGAAGGATGGCGAGGGTGAGGAGAGCCTGCGGAAGAGAAAGTAGAGGCTGCCGATATCTTAACAGTCCCTGCATCTCGACCCCATTGCACCGATAAATGCTTCATTTTGCTCTCGATCGCGCTGCTACTTCGACCCTAGGACCATTTGTGTGATAGAAAGTTTCGTTTGGTCAAATGGTGTCTTATTTCCCTCATTTGGTGTCTATCATGCATCGCTGGCTGTGGCCGAAGCTGCTGCTTGTAGTACTCGATCGACACTAGCGATATGCTGCACTGTTGCATTCTGAAGTTCGCGCACGGCAGCAAGTGACAGCGCTAACGACAGCTTGTCATTCTTGCTGTGCATTACGTGAGTGTGCTCCTTGTCCTGGACAGATTTGTGCGGTATAACGTCACTCGCATAGTCTCGATTGAACTTTTGCAACTCGTTGTTCATGCCACAGCGCACACTGATTCGCTGCAGCTCCCGAAACACAATGGCCTGCGCTTCCTGTCGCTTCAAATGGCGTCCCATCCGTTCGTCTTGTGAAGCGAATGCCCAGTCACCGAATTCTAATGCTTGGTAGATGTAAGGACGCTGCCGCAACGGTGCTGATGACAACGTTGTTTGGCCTGTGCTGCCATCAGGAAAGAAGAATGAGCAGCATTCGCCGTCTCGTTCAACCTGGAGGATGGTGCGATCTGAAAACACAACACGAATACGGCCGTCATGAAAAGCACGGAAACGTCCACGCTCACTTTCCACTTCCTCCACAAGCTCAAGCTCCTCAGACTCCGGAGACATTGGCAGCATGGTGTCTTCTTTGAGGGTGTCTGTAGCGTGTCTGAACGCTGAAAGTAGGTAGTCGACGTGTTGGCACAACTCAAGCACCGAGTGCCCAGCATTCTTCGAATCAATTGTCGACGAGGGTGGGATTGTTTCACGCGTGAACTGGTGCTGACGTCGCCCAGTTTCGCCATACCAAGAGAAAAATCCGTCGCAGGCCGTTAGCAGTGAACGTTGGTGATCTAGTTGAACCTAACCGAGGGTGAAAACAAAATACATGCACGACAGATAAGTTAGAGCAGCGAGTCGGAGAGCAAAGAGGCTGTTTATCGTACCACAATGTCCGGCAGTGAAGCTGTTGGCCTGTGAGATACAAAGAACGTTGCGTCATCCCCAGCACCTCCGCCACTACGCGCCGGTACAGCAGCTTGGATGGCAGCGTGGCCACTCGCAGAATTTCAGCCAAATCCAGCCCTCGCTCGATATCACCACCTGTCTGAGTCCCATTAGTATAAATGGCTGTAAACGCCGGCCGTGCAGTGAACGCACTGTTGCTGGGCAGCTCGGAGACTACTACACCCACACTTTTCTTCTTGTCCACCGCATCATACTCAATCTCCGCCTCTCGATCTCTATCCCACGCTGCCTTAGCCGCCAGCAGAATGTGCACAGGCAATTCGAAGCTCTGGGGCACCTGCTCCACAGCAAACGACTGACGAAGCGTCGCATAGTGCGCATGACTGCTCTGCTCGTCCCTTTCTTCGTCGTCCGACACATTCACCTCCACGAGATAAAACAGCTCTACAACCTTCCCACAGGCCTGCAGCCGCACTTTAGCGGCGCCCTCTATTGACTGCATCTCGAAGCATCCTTCCTCCGCATTGAACAGCCTCGAGACCTTGAGCTTGTCGCCGGTGTTCGGGTCAGGCCACCGCGCTCGTGGCGTCCGGATACGTCGCTGATACCTCACATCTCTCGGGTTCATCAGGCGCAGGTGCAGATACGGCTGCTTGTCCGTGAATCGGTTGCGCAAATTGAGCGTGTCGACCACCAAGGCGCGGTGGCTGGAGAGCGCCGTCGGCGACAGATGCCGCGAGCGCGTGCCGTCGGGCTGAAGGTACGTGTACGTATGACCCGACGGCTCCACCACCACTGTGTGCGTCTCGTGCACGTAGCGCTGGTAGCTGCCGATGGTCGTGCCATCCGCCAGCACGACGCAGCGGCGGCGCTTCGTCCCCTTGGGCAGCATTTCCCACAGTGAAGGTTCGACACGGTTGTGATTATATCACCATTGAGTGTGAAGGTCCATCGACACCATTGACTGTTTATGTTGCTTCAACACGTTTATGTTGCCGGAAAATCTAGTGTGTAGCACATAGATTTCCTTGATGGCCTGATAAAATATTGGATTGCGTGATAAAATACAGCAGCTGGATGGCGAAAACGTTGCGACCAATGCGAGTCTCTACACATCGGCCCAGCTCTTAAAAATTTGGGCTTGTGGTTCGTCATATTCTGTTAGGCAATTATTACATCGCCGCCGTATTTTATTTGAATTATATTTACTAAATGTGGTCCACATCTAGTATATACAATTCTGAAGTTACCAATGTTTCCTGTACTCAAGTTCAATTCGTATGCTGAAATGATCTACAACCGCCTGAACGGGGATGAATCCGATCTTCTGGCGCGTTGGCAAGGCTTCGAAAGTCTTGGAGTCTAAGAGATTGTCAATGGTGACCCAGAAAACGCCATTAACAATGGTGAAGGCGACCATCATCTTCGATGGTGACGACAAACAGTATTGAGTACAAATTGAATTCAACATGAAATTGAGCGTGAACACGTATACGAGGCCTATCATTTACTTTCTAACCTTGAAAGTAATCTCCACCTTGTTGCTCTTGATTTTCTTCGCTTCGATCATCTTGTCCAAGAGCACTTCAGTCTCGCTAGTGTCGATTGAAATCTGATTTTCGGGGATCACAATGGCCATCTCGGGTGCGCATATCAGGCGATACAGCATTTTGAGTCGCAACGTCGTTCCGGCATGCATGGGCATTTCTCCTGTCTGACTTTGCCATCCACTTTCACCTACCAAATATGCCCAACCCATAGCTGCGACAAATACTCCGCAATTTATCGTGTCAGGTTGCTTTGGCCCTATAGGCGTCGGAGTGTGCCATCGAGAAAAGTCAGCTTCTTTGCCAAATTTCATGGTTCTCCAATAGCTGACTACAGGAATAATCACTTCTCGAGCTCGGGCACGCGTACTCTCCAACCATGCATCGGCATTAAGCGGGTCGTACACAAAAGCTTTACTCGCTCGGATGTCGACCACAATGAGTGTCCAGTGTGCATTTCCGGTATTACAAGGGGCCACTACGTAGTCAATATCTCTTTCTTTTGGGTCGCTTTACGAACGGTTGACTCCAAATAAATTGCTCGTCCGTGACGCTTACAAGCAAGTTGAAGCACCACCGAGATAGGTGAGTCTTTCACCCATTCCCGGTTGGGTATCGTTTCAATAATTTCCGTCATATTCACCGACGTAGCGACACCACTAGACCGTGTAAATGAAACGTAGCTAGTGAGAGAGGTCAGCTTGAGTTTAGACATGATGTCCTTTGCCATTTCAAACTCGGCAACTCCTGGAGCACTAGAACAGTCAGTATCGAACTTATCGTCTCTCCAATTGCGGTCTAGCCATCTCGTAGCTTTCTTGTACATTTGATGTTGTGACCTTAAGTTGTAGAAATCCTGCATTGCCCAGAAAACAAATCTAGTATTGTACAAGAACACATATATCGGTGAGTTCATGAGCCGAAATAACAATTTGCACAAGTTTGCTAAAGTAACTTACTCGTGATATGGTGTTGGATCTGGTAGCAGCCGAAGAACATATCGTGGGCGAGGATACACCATTTTTGACAGCTTGATATCTGTCCTCAGCGTTGTCAAAGCATTTGCCACGGCAGCTTGCCCGAAAACGACACCCACAGACGTAACACTACCATCAACTTTGTTGGCATCCACTTCAACTTTGCACATTCCATCAGATACTTTGTTTCTAACAACGGATACGCGCGCAATACATTATCGGTTTTGTCGTGATTATTTGTCCGCTCTAACCAGGAAATGACATCACCAAGTTGGACACCGTTGCCATATTCCTCAACAGTGACTTCGACACTCAGCCTAGGATGTCTTAGCTTTTGGAGCTGTTGCGTTTCCTTGAATTAGACCTGCTACTCTGCACACTTGGCGGAAGCGTAATCTGCTCAAGCTGGGGTTGAGTATCTTTACGAGCTTTTTTCTTGAAAATTAAGGTGTCTTTGGTGTCTGCGTTAGTATTACTAGCTGGTGAAGAATCAACACCATCGGCAGCATCATTGACAGCACCATTGGCAGCACCATTGAGAACACCATTGTCAACACCATTATCAACACCATCGACAGAACCATTGCTGTTACCAGAATAAGCACTATTGATGCTCGCTTCGTCTCCATTGATGACATCCATTACGTCGTCATAGCCCAGAGGTTTCAGACTGCTCAATTCCCGATCCACAACAGCCTTTTCGTCTGCTCTGGCATCTACAACAACTTGACAATCATTCTCAATGTGTTTGGAAGGCGCATTAATTTCATTCTCGATCTTCTCGAGCTCGTCTTCGATAACCCATTCTGGATCGAACTTATCTTCCACTGCTATCACATCCTCACTTGAGTCATCATCATAAACTTCGGTTTCGCTGTTCTTGTATCTTGCAGCTGGTTGCTGAAAACTGCTGAATGCCTCAGTAAGTCCCTTGCATGCCACTTCAACCATGGCGAGCTTCTTAAAAATGCTTCTGACGATGACTGTTCCAAGTCACTAATAATTGGAGCTAGTGTTGCCAACACAATGTTGTGTTTTTCGACATCGCTCTGCACTAGAACCTTCCCTGCCGACCTCTCGCCTCGATTTAGCTTTTTGAACTCAACGCGTTTGCGATCTTGATTCCTGGCGAGGAAGCTTTTGGAAGGTCGACAGATTCATCTACGCGTGCATCGGGTCCAACCAGCTTTCGAAGCTCCAGGTTATTTTCAATGCTCGCCTTCAGTGTCGTAGCCATTACAGAGGTAGCGGTATAGCTCCATCTTGGGAGAAGAACGTCGTCTGGAAGCGATGCTGCTCCCTCAACAACGATACTAACATAGATAACGTGCGCACAAGGCAACCGGCACGACAAATAGTAATCACACGAGCAAGCGCATGCCCCACGATTGACCCGATATTCAACCCCGCGAGAAAAAGCTTGACTTCCTTTTGCGACTTCCACAAAACTCGAAAAGCGTTTTTTCACGCTCATACTCGCGAAATTGTACCACAATCTTTTCGCAAACATAAGGACTGCAACTGTTTGCTAGTCGATGCACTGCATCAGGGTGGCGAGGATTGAAGCATGTCTGAAAATCACAATGGGTTAGATTTCTACGCAATTCACGCATCGTTGCGTTTTGGTACAGCAGAATCTCATTCACACAGTGATCCAGAGTCATGTTTAAATTGATGAGCTTCTTCATTTGACCCCATGTCGCCTCTAGACGGTTGCTGGTAGTATTTCCAGCTGTGTAAGTCTTCGTGCGAAGGTGGGTTGCCCACATATCGCGACACTCAAACCAATTTTTCTTCAAATAGTCATCAAAACCAACACCAAACTTTCGGGCGAGCACAAGAAGAGCTTGCCATCTCGTGTCAAACAAGTTTTCAGAACGAGCAAAAGTAGCAGATCTCCAGGCAAGCTCAATTTCGTCACGACTTGAGCTATCAATGCGATACTTTGAGTCCGCCATCTTCCTTCTCACTGCGGTGATAGCGTGGAACTGGCAAAGAACCACCTGATAATAAAATGCAAATTAGTAAATACATGTTAGTCACAATGGTGATGATCTGTACCATTGATCGCAATGGTGACGATCGACAACATTGTACCTTTCCAAGCGGAAAAAGAGCTTCCAAAATTCGCCATTCAGTAAAGTCTTTATCAATGGTAATTGACTCTGTGATGGATTCTTTCATCACTCGCAAGAAGAACTCAATGCATGTTTGTATAGTGTCGCGAAGCTGATTGCGTACAAGCATCTCACAAACAGAAACACCCTTTCCATTCGGTGCAGTCACCATGAATTCACCTATCCAAACAAGTAATGTAAGCAACAAACTCATTCATCATTGATCATATAGTTTCACCCACCTAGCAAAAACCCAAGTTATTAACATTGTACGTCCAATCCAAAATCAAGGAGTCTCCCCATCTACGATAAGCTTCTCGCTGAGCATTGTTAATAAATACAAGCCCACACACGACGTCATCGAATTCACGTAGAACTAAGCAATAGTTCCCAGGTACAGTTTCAAGTGCATGGACAAATTGAAGTATCTCCGCTCTGCATTTGCCTCGACTCAAGCGCTAGACGATATCGACGACCAGGAGTTAGACGGCGACGCAGATCCCTCGTCTCTCGCTCCGACAGCGTCTCCTGCGCCAACAGCTTCTCCTGCTCCAACAGCTTCACCTGCGCCAACAGCTTCACCTGCGCCAACAGCTTCTCCTGCGCCGATAGCGTCTCCTGCACTGACAGATGAGGAAAATGCGACTCTTTCGCTGCGACGTTCACATAGGCGAAGGCTCCCGACAAAGCGAGCGTTCGAATCTCGTCAACAAGCTCGAAAGCTGTCAAGAGGTTAATCGACTCCAAGCGCAATCTGTAAGGTTCGAGAATGGTTTATATACTACGCAATTGATATGTTTTAAATATTACTATTTTTCTGCGCAGGGTCCACACGGTGACCAACTAACTTGCACTGAACGCGTCTAGAATACCAGCTCGTAATCACGCCTGATAAGTGTAATGTCGACGGCGGTGGCGACCATCGAGTTCTACGCCTCGCAGTTCCGACGTGGAATTGTTGGAGCCGACCTGTGACGATTCGCCCTACATCAGCGCGCTGTTCGTGCCCCCTGTGTGGCAGTGCGCGTCGACGTTCCGCATGACGGACTACGCGGGCGGCTGCAACGGCGCCAAGATCCGCTTCTCGCCGCAGAAGGACTGCCCCGTGAACACGGGCGTGGATATGATGGACTCGGCCCTCGAGTCCATCAAGGAGTCGTACCCGACGCTTTTGACGGCCGACCTGATCGTGCTGACGGGCCGGGGGCTCGTCGGCAAGCACGCGTGGGGAACGCCTGCTTTACCTGCAACGCACGCGTCGCCGACGTCAACCGTGCCGGTCTGCATGAGCGCCCCTGACAGCATGGCGGCCCCGGACGCCAGCAGCAGCCAAGGCAAGCTGCAGCTGAAATGCATCGCTTGCCTAACCTAATTAACGTAACCTACCAGTGCATTGCCTCGCTGCTCTGGGATGGCTTACAGTGCTCGAGGCCAGCGCTGTAAACGACCCAAAGACGACGGCGCTCGTCACGGAGGTCAAGGACCTCACCTGTGACGAGCTCGCTGAGCTTAGAGAGTTGGGGGCCACGTCAGACCTGTCCATGTCACTGAGTAAGCGTGCCGGCCCCGAGTGAGACTCGGTGGCTGGGCAGCTTTGTAAAGTATTCGCTAACGCCCTCGCACAGCAACGGTAGCCAGACGTTCGTATTAATGTTTAAATACACTATTTTACAACAGTCCAGGACTTTGCTAATCAATTTAATCGCACCCGTGGTGTCTTTCAGGAGCAAGTGCTTCTCGTGAATGTCACGAGACGCCTGTGGCCGTTTGTTTTGTTTGTTTGGCGGAGCAAACCGCGGAGTAGTTCTGCACCATAATTGACTATCGTACATGTGGATGCATCACTACAACTTCATCTACAGTTTACCGCGTGCTTCCACAGTTGTCAATCATGGATCGACTTTGCCGCGTTCGCGATGACGCTGGCGTGGCTGGCAGCAGGTGCTACGGCCTGATCCTTTGGCGTCGACACAATTTCAGCCAGGTGGTGGTACACCTTGGCTGTGTGTGTGGTCCCCGTCTGTTGTTTGGGTGCGTGTACACGTTTTCGGGACACCACAACACTGTTTATTTTGTTCTCAAACACTGACCTCCATTTCCCACAGTGAAGGTTCGACGCGGGTTCGAATTCAAAAGTATGCTGTTTGAGAGGCTTAAGCAGTTGAAGCCTTGACCATCACTCTGCACTCCTCGAGATGAAGACGTTCGTGAACGGGAAGATCTGGCAGTGGGGAGCGCCCCCGGCGCAGTGGATGGCGGTCTCGGACGACGGGGAGGTGACTGCAGTGGGATCAGGAGCGCTGCCGCCGTCTCTAGGTGCGACGGAGGACCTGAAGGGCGCGCTGGTGCTGCCGGGCCTGCACGACGCGCACATCCACGCCAGCATGATGGGTGAGAGCGCCGAGTGGCTGGACCTGGCGGGCTGCACGTCGTTCGAGGACTTTAAGGGGCGATTACGCACGTACGACGCGGCGTATCCGGACAAGGCGTGGGTCGTGGGCATCGGCTGGGCGCAGGACGAGCTCTCCAGCTCGGCGCGGTACCCGTCGAGACGGGACATCGACGAGATCATCAAGGACCGTCCCGTGATTCTACATCGCACGTGCTGGCACATTGCGGTGGTGAACACCAAGGCGCTGGAAATTGCAGGCGTGGATCTGACGGCCAAGAGCCACGACGTGAAGCATGGAGCCGTTGACGTGGACGAGAACGGAGCCACGGGCATCTTGAGAGAGGATGTGAGAAGTTAGCTGTGCGGAGCTGGTGGGCGGTTATTTGACCTTCAAGACTGACGTGTGGGCGCCGATGTATCGAGTGCAGGCTGTGCAAATTGTGGAGAAACACGCGAACGAGCCGTCGTTGGGTTGGTTTCGTTGTCTGGAATCGTGCTTAGCTGTTGGGTGGAAGCGCTAACAACCTATTGGTGTGCTTGTGACCGTAGATTTACGCGTAAAGTATCTGAAGAACGCACTCCATCGATGCGTGAGCTCAGGACTTACTGCTATTCATACCAATGACGAGGATGTGTGGGGAGCGTATACGAAGCTGCAGGTAGAAGAAGGTGACAAAGGTCTACCTGTTCGAGTGTACTTGACACCATCGATTCACGAGCTGGGGAAACCATCGATCCCGAAGCCGGGAGACTGCAACGGCCTTATTTCTTGCCATCGCATGAAGATTTTCAGTGATGGCAGCTTGGGAGCGGTAAGTTGGGGCGTTCGAGTGACTTTTGACAATAAGGATCGTAGTGACTGATGTATGTTGTTTGTTTTGATTTGTTAGGAAACGGCTGCTCTGCGAACCCCGTACAAGGGCACAGACAATAGAGGCATTCTTATGAACTCGAACGAGGACCTTGTCAAGAAGATCAGTGACGCACATACCGCTGGTTATCGTCTCGAAATCCACGCTATCGGTATACTTCGTTACTGACCGCATAATTATGAGCGCTACTTCATCGGCTGATGAGTTCTTGTTTTTATCAGGCGACCGCGCAGCGGAGCAAGTTCTTGCATCGCTCAAGAGTGCCAATGTCTCCCCCGATAACCGCCCGATTCTCACGCACTGCCAGATTCTTGGTGAAGACCTCATCTCGCAAATGCGCGACCAAGGTGTGATTGGCAACATTCAGCCTTCGTTCACGGTGACTGACGCAGCCTACGTGCGCAAGCGCCTGGAAGACAACGTGCTCCCGTATTCGTATTGTTGGAAGCGCATGCTGGACAGTGGCGTCGCATGCGCTGGCGGGAGCGACGCACCCATCGAGACGTGCAACCCCTTCCAAGGCATCTACGATGCCATTTACCGCCGCAAGCCTAACCGCCCTGAGGACGTTTTCTTGCCGAAGGAGCAGCTCTCTTTCGAAGAAGCACTGGCGCTTTACACCAAGGGTGGTGCCTTTGCAGCCAAGCAAGAAGATACTCTCGGTCAGATCGCTCCTGGCTTCCGCGCAGATTTTGTGGTGCTCCGTCAGGACGTAACGAAGGATCATGAGGCGCTGGTGGCTCCCCACCTTGTAGAGAGCGTCTGGGTGAACGGTAGAAAGACCTACCAGTACGACCCCGCTGCGTCCACATCCACCCAGCACGATCTCAGCACCAGCTCACTCCCAGGCAAGAACGGGGGAGAATCGTGTGCCGATACTGCCGCCATTGAGCAATGTTGCCGTTGCTATTTTTACGAGAAGATACTGTATCTAGAACGATTCTCATTGGTCAAAAAGACATGGCGCCCTTTTCGCTTTTGGCGCCAACACACAAACCAAAACAACGGAGACAGATCGACCAACGATGGACTTTGATGGGGAGCACAGGCGGGCAACGCGACGGCCCCGCGGGTGAACAAAAGCACGATGGGCAACTTCATCGGCCGCACCGTGGCGCTGGTGGGGGCCGTGGAGAGCCACTCGCCCACAGCGGTGGTGCTGCGCACTTCGGTACGCGACCGAGAGCTCTCTTGTGATTTTATGAGACTGCAGTCACTCACTGGCTGGCATGTGCAATACAACAGGACGGAGCCATCGTGAACGTGACGCCACAGCCGGGCTCCGACTACGGCAGCAAGGTGGTGGAGGTGATAGGCCGCGTGGAGAACCCCGAGACCATCAAAGAGTTCAAGACCACGCTCTTTGGGGACAACTTCGATCTGGAGACCTACGACCAGTTCGTGCAGCTCGCGCAGGGCAAATTCCGGGATTTGTTTGAGTAAACTGTAGCGCTCCACGTGCTTGGTAGCGGTGGCTTGAAGACTGGAAGCCTGCGCAGAGGAGCGTGAAATATATAGATTTGCACGTGCACTTGTATTGTTGTGGGGTGCTTTAGTCATTGGCAGCATTTAGCTCTTGGGGTTCAGATGGAAATTTTTCTTTGATCTCGTCAGAGAGAGGCAACTGCTTAGGAGTGTGGAGTATGCCTTGTTGTAGCGGACGCGGAGGCTTAGGCGTCTGGACGTCGTTGATGTTCCGCTGAACGAGGTGGACGTGATAGTAAGGTGTGTAGATGCACTTATAGAGCTGAAAATGCCGGTAGTACGACGACGTGATGTAGTCCACGATAGCTGCCACGTCTTCTTGATCGAAGATACCAACACTGCATCTCAACGAAAGGTGATATTGTAAAAATTGAAACAGGTGTGCATCATGTCTTCACGCGCGAGAGAAGTATCTTACCTCTTGGGTGACCGATTAACGCTGTGCGAAAGCAGTAGGGACTGGAAGAAGGCAAAGCTGCTGTTGAGATCCGTCACGCTGTCGTAAGCGAAGTCTCGCTTCATCAGCGACTGGCAGATCCCAAGGAACACGGACGTTTGGTTCGGCTGGAAGTGTTTCTGCCTGCAGAACGTATTTCTCACCGAATTAAGGAATACCAGCCACAATTTGTAATTTTCTCAAGTACACTAGAGCCATCACGTGCGTTGCAAAGGATATGAATAGTTGTGCAGGTGGATGTCGAGCAGGAAGCTCTGCTTCTCGTCTGTGTGGTCCAAGTTGAAGATGTCAGCCAGGGCGCTGTCAACGCAAAGTGACAAAGCAACAGTTAACAACAGCAGCGACCACCAGTACGACCACGTCAACAACATCATCAACTAATGTATCAAGTCTTTGCACCTCTTGCAGTCGTCCACCGAGTGCCGCGTCGCCAGCTCCGTCAGCTCGTCCTCGGCCGCGTACTTCCACACGATTGCGTCCGTCTACATGCGCACAGACTGTTCGTCAGCGCCACGTTCAGCAAAACAGCCGCGCTCCAAGCAGGAAGCCCAATCCTCAAGAGAGAGCGTTCTTGCTCCTCCTCTCCGCGCCAACAGGCAGCAAAGCCCATCCAAATCCTCGCCAATGCAGTTCACGCACCATAGCTGCCGAAAAATGTATCCAAGTCCTTTGTGGCGTCCTTTGGCGTCCCTCGTACTTAGTCGCATCGCACTTATTCGGAGACAGTGCCCGCAATTCTTTGCATCGTTTCCAGCCAATCGCAGCGCGGCGTTCTTCGCCTGTCCGCTGACACCCATGTTGTAATACCCCGGTCAATTAGTAGTACTTCATAGTATCTCACATACACTTTCACATCCCGTCCGCGTCCTTAAAGCCGGGTCTGCTCTTTGGCTGGCTCTTTTTCTGCCAATGGAAATGGCTCCCCTCTCCCTCTGACGCGCCCACGGCAGAGCTGTGACTGCCCCGCCGAGTGCCGACTGCCGACTGCCGAGCGGACAAGCGATAGCGTTAGGCCCGGAGCAGACGCCACACGCCACACGCCCACGACTCACCCACCGAGACCCGCAGGCTCCGCGCCAGACCCGAGACTGCCCGAGATTCCGGCCCCGAACAGCGCGATGGACGCCCAAGCGACGGTGCTGGCGGCCTCCAGCGGCCCGTCCAAGTCCCCAGCGGCGCCCGAGGACGCGCCCGAGATCCTGGGCGAGCCCGTGACGCTGGAGGAGCTGGTTACGCCCACAGCCAGCAAGGAACGGGAGGTGGGTGCCTTTGAGGAGGCGCCGACGACCACCGAGACCGAGAACAACGAGCCCAAAGTGCAGGAGACTGTGGAGAATCAGGAAGAGCCCGCGGCGGAGGTGGCTGCAGAGGCGACGAAGGAGGAGGTAAAGGACACTGTGGGGGCTACAAATGGAGCCATCGAGCGCGCGGTTGACAATACCGACAGAGTCGACCTGACGACAGAAGCGACCGACGACGCGAACGAAAGTCACGGCGCTTGTGTTGCGGACGACAGTGTCATGATGGACTTGGCGTCCTTTGACGATGACGACGACGACGTCGACGAGTTCCATGAAGCCATGGAGGTGGACGGAGACGTGGACGGCGTGGGCGAGAAGCTGACGGCGTCCACCGTCCCGCCTACTATGAGCTTCTCGGTGAACGAGATGGAGGTGATTACTAACCGTGGTGGACGGTCAGGCAGTCTGTCCAAGTTCCTGGACGACGCGGATACCTACAGAAGGCGGTCATTACCTTCGTATCCAGATGACCAGCTGTTTGCCTCTTCACTGAGTCAGAAGAAAATGAGCCTCACGGCCTTCCTGGATATGCAGATTGACCCCGTGCTGGAGATTCTTGAAGACACCGACTCGGACATTCGTCTCTGGCTCATGCAGCCAGAAACGGTCAAGGAGGTGCTGGCGGAGTTTGTGACCCCGCCTGTCCTGGATGGAGAACCACATGAGGAGTACGGCTACTACAAAAACACTTCCTGTGCTCCGAGATCATTATGAAGCTATACACGGGCGAGGAGGATTTGTACGAGTCCTTCTCGTCTGACTCGAGCTCGGGTTCCACTGCGTCGACGGCTGTCTTTGGCTGTCAAGAGCAAGAGGACATCGAAAAGTGGGAGCAGCTCTACTCAATCTTCAAGAACCCAATTCCGCTGGACGAAATGCAACTGCTGTTCTTTAGCAAGGCGTTGGTGCGTCTTCACGACGGCTTCTGCCTTGAGGAAGGATACGTGAACAATATCCTCAAGCGTTTCCTGCCCATGGTCATTCCGCACCTGTACTCGAATACCATCAAGTACATGCTCACTCTTATTCTACAATCCTATGAGAGCGTGCACCCGATTACAGGCCGCAATGATGCCATGGAGATTGTGGCGCCGCTGCTTGCCGAGGCTACCCGTGTGAATCCCGCATTGCCGGAAAACCTTCCCCTTGTGGAGAACACGACCAACTTGCTGGTGGATATGCTGCAGGCGAATCAAGCAGACCGATTGGGTGCCTTCAGTCGTCGTGAAGGTGGTGTGTACTTGTCGAAGTACTTCGTGAGGGACCAGTTCGGCACGATTCGTGGCTTCGAGTCAATGACACATGGCTATCACAACTTCCTGCAATACATGCTCCTGGAAGAAATGTCAAAGCAGCCAACTATTGTCGACGAGCTGTTCAGCAATGCATCGGAAGAGCTCTCAACTATTCGGGAGCAGAAGCTGTCAGAAGTGTCGAGCGCGCTGAATGTTCACGTTGCGGGTGAGTTGCTAGTCCTGTGCCAGAAGCTGCTGAACGATTGCGCAGAGGACGACGACAACAACCAGGTGCCGGAAGAGCCAGAACCCCAAAAGTCTCAGATGTCATTCGGCTACTCAAGTTTTTCGTCGGAGCCTTATCCGAACTCTCCACATGAAGGCGCCAACGAGGCGTCGATGTACAACTTGACATCTCTACCTCGTGGTTACGCTCTTTGGGCCTACGTGCTTGAAGCAGCTCGGAAATCAGCGGGCTCGTTCGTAGCGCAGCTGAACAAGGGTCTTCCGTCGTCTGTAGAGATCTCGCTGGCCAAGTACTTGAACAACCTCGTACTGTTAAATGATGCTGGTGTGGACGAAGAGCTGCACAAGGGTGGGCTTATTCAGGCGTACCTCACTATCCTGGAGAAGCGCTCGTCGTTTGACATGCTTATTATCCACATCGTGCCCGCCATCTCGTTTATTCTTCGCGATGCGGATGCTTCTCGTGCAAAAAATTGCCCCCTGACCAAGGACCTCTTTGGTGTTGACGTGTCAGTGCCGGAGAACATTGTTAGTTTGCTACTGCGAGCGAAGATTGACATCCCTTCGCTCGATATCTACGCAAACATTCTGCATGATGTGATTGACGAGGTATTCACAACCAAGGCACCGTCGCAGAACAACGCGCAGGTGGTGTTCCACTGCAAGCGTAGTTCATCATGGGCAAAACTGTCAGAAAAGACCAGATTTAGTAGCGGCTCTGAAAACTCTGACTCATCGCGTGGCTCTGATGAAAGAAAGAGCTTAGTTGGCGAATCGGCTTCAACCAGTGAGCGTGGATCGACTGTCGAGAAGGCTGTGACGGAGGAAGAACAAACTCCACCAGTTGCAGAGTCGGTCTCGGCTGACGTGGAGGCGGTACGCACAGAGGAACCTGAGGCAAAGACCGAACGTCTCTCTTCGGGTAGGAGAAGCGATGTCAAGGAGAAGGAAGAGATAATTCCAGAAATAGTGGCTTCCCCACCAAATCCGGAAGATATGAAGCTTGATGCTTCGGTTGACGAGGATCCGGCAGTTGCCGAGAAGGAGGATACGCCCGAAGAGGAGGTCAAGCAGAAGGATCTCAAGGCACAGGCTCCGCCAGCTATCGTGACTAGTAAAAGGATGAGGAGCCTGTTCTGACTCCTGCATCACCGTCTTTGGACAAGACCTCCAAAGCTAAGTCCCCGAAAGAGAAGTCGGAGACGAGCAGGAACAGCGAAGGCGACAGCTCACGAAAGTCGCACTACTTCAAGAATGTGCTGCAGTCTCCTGTATTCAAGTCGCCGATGCGCCTGGGCTCTGTTATTAAGCCCCGGTTGCTCCAACAAGCCAGGACTCGAACACTTCGCAATCAAACGGCGAAGGTAATCAGCGCAACTCGTTCGGGTGGAATAGTGTGTTCAAGAGACTCCGCAAATCTCTTGTTACGACCCACACAGAGAAAACCGACAAAAAGTATTTGGCGCTGAGCAATGAGGCGCATGCTTCACCAGACGTGGCGCCACGTCAGACGGACGTGCTCGTTGTTGACACATCCCGTGGTGAAGATGTTACTTCGTTTGTGAAGCGTGATGCAGGTGTGGTCGTGACAGACGTTCCAGCGGCGACCTCGAAGACGTCGGAGTCAGGTGAACGCTCAATGAACGTGATCACGGCAGGTTACATGTACAAAAACAAATATCCGGAGACCGGCCAGAGAAATGTCTGGGAGCGATACTACTTTGTTCTCAACCGTACTGATGGCTCGCTCAGCTACTACATCAGCGAAGCCCATGCAAAGGATCGCACGTTTGTTCGCGGAACATCACGTCCGCTTACTGTGTCCGAGGGCATCCCTATGCACGTCCACGGACAAAATACCGTGTTCGGGTTTCAGATTAATACGCAGGGACATGGCGCGTTCATGGTTTTGGTGGACTCGATCGACACACGTCTTACTTGGCTGACGGAGATCCTTGTGTGCGTGTCAAACGCGAACCCGTCACCTCCTCTTCCCAAGCAGCGTCTGTCGCTTCTTCCTGACGATGCCCCGAAGCAGCGCTTATCAGGGACCACAAGCTCATTGTGTTCGCTCAAGTGTAGTAAGGAGGAGATGCGCGAGTTGGTTGTGGACTTTTACCGCAATCTGTATGGGCCTAACCTGAAGTTCTCGTCGCCGTTGGATGCGCCGGCATCGTTCTGGATGGAAGAAAAGATCGATCCTGTTTCGGATGGGTGTGTGCTGAGCTCAAATCTGCCAGACTGCGTGCCGTACTGGGGTGAATTTCACGGATACAAGCGCCTGTGCGATTACTGGAAGATGCGTGACGAGACGGTCGAGCGCAGCAGCGGCCGTGTTCTCCGTATCCTTGTTGATGAGGACGAAGAGACGGCTGTGGTGATGACATCTACGACGTTCCGCATCCTGCGCAACAGTGAGATCGTAACAGAGGAGTCTTGCGACATCGTGAGTGTGAGCGGCGGCAGCATCGTGAGCATTCACTGCACCTTCGACTCGCACCGCATCGCACAAGCCTTCAAAAAGTACGTAAATTACCGTGTTGTGTGTGGGCTTACAGAAGTATGGTTACTGACTGGTTGCGCTGTGTTGCTATTTATCACAGGGAGGGGATCAGTGCATCGTAGACATCAGCGCAGTTCATTGTGTTCGTTAGTGTGCGTGCATATGTGTGTACGTGTTCGGAACAACTACGCAAGTGCCGTTCTCCCTAGACAAAGGCGGGACTGCTGAAACGTATTGAATCGATGGCGGCGGCAATGAAGGCGACGGCGAGGTTGCTGGGCCTGGCGAAAGAGTTGCGATGTAGTGAGTGGAGCGGATTGTGCCTCAGAGGCATTAATTTCTCCGAGTGTACCGACGCGAACGCCAAGCTGATTTCCAGTGCTATCTTAACTCCCCACGTAGAGACCTAGAGCTGGCTGAGAGAGTGACAAAGCAGCAAGATGAAGAGAACTATGTCCTTTATTAACTTTTTGACCCGTTCGCAAAGTGTTTATTGCTCGTACTTTCAACACGCCTTTAGCTGCGTCGATGCGATTGGGTAGCGCCACGCTACCGGAGACGTTCTCTATCGAGATCACCATCTGATGGCCATTCGCCAAAACGTTGACGACTTGCTTCTTGACGATGCCCGGAAACGAGCTCAATCGGATACGGCAACCGAAGACCGAGAAAAAGCGCAAACTTACTTACGCCGAGCGAATGGTGAGTGATTAGGAAGAATGGATACGAGTAGTCATGCCGCTAATCTACTTGTCCAGGTGGCCATAGGGGAGGAGATCACGTTGTTACAGTCGGGGTGGCCGTGCTGAAGACTCGGGGATTGCCTCCACAATCGAGGCTACAGAACGATCCCATTTTACTTCCAGTTGTTGAAGAGCACGCAAGGCTTTTGTGCGCCATAGAGGATCAGCAGCTTCGAGTCGCTAAGATGCAGTCGGCGCTTTCGCGATGCCTGGTGAGCACGAGAATCGTTGGTGACTGCTTTGGGTCTTTGTTGTCGGACAACCTTCTCATTCCTACTCGTGAATATCAGATTAACAACCAGCAGCAGCACTACCCACTCTACACCCGCATTTGCCTTACGAGGGACTGGGACGAGCGGCGCCCCACGCTCTTGTCGATTCGAGAGCAGAAGCTGCACAGCGCAATGGAGTTCCTAATGGCAGCACCCGCCGACCCAAGCAAGTCGCAGTTCTCGGAGCACAAGTTCGAGACGGACGAAGGCGATTTGTGCTGCGTTCGCTCCGAGACCGTGGAATTCCGTGGCGTGGGTTCCCTTCGACAAGTGTTTGACGCGTTGTCGTTTTATACGACCAACATGGAGATCATCACCTCCGAGGTGCTAGGCCATCTCACGCTTCGAGACGACTACGACACGATCGATGGCAAGGCCTTTCACTCTCGATTCCTCACAACGAACGAAAGCGGCGTCACCACCGAAGGGAACATCGTTTCGTTTCGTCACCTCTTTGACGAGAAGGACCAAAAGTACGACGGAGACCCTTGCGGTGTCTTCGTTGTCGATTTCATCGATGAGGACGAGCTTTATCCTTACGTTCCGAGCGAACGCGTTCGACGAGATGCGTCCGGAGCAATTGTGCTCACTGCAAAAGGCTCTTAAAATGCGACGGCCGCAAGACCAGCACCTCGGCGGAAGCTAATGGCGATGCAGGTGACGAACTGATTGTCACGATGCGTCGTGCAGCCTTCCTGAAGCTGCACCACCCTCAGTTCTCGATGTCTGCGTTCGAGCTTCAGGAACTGCACGACGACACCATGAAGTGGGCCGACGTCATGCTTAAAACTGTCCGGGGCATGGTGTACGCAGCTCCCTAATGTCTTCCTTGCAAATGTGACTGCGTTTCTCGAATCCGATACTGTATCGGACTGTCGTGTTGCCGTGTGGTGTGTGCTCTCATCGCACACATCAACCCCACCATCCCGGCGGAAATGGCTACGTCGTAAGACTTACCCACCAATCGGAGCATATCCGCAAGCATGTCGCATTTTCAAAGTCATATCCGTAAATAATTCTGCAGACAGGCTATTTCCGCATCTGCGATCGCCTGCGTGTTTTTATCCATTCCCCACACACATACTATTTCGCTCTCGGCAGTGTGTGATAAACCCTCGGGATGTGGAAAACAGGTCGTCCTTGCATTGTATTGCAGTATCCCAATATTACCAAACTACTCTTCTCATAGTGCTGCTTGGTGCGCCTATACAACGCGCCCGTCACTTTGGTGCTTGGACGCAGCGCCGCTCGCTCACTCCCAAATCCCTCCATTTACATAGTGGGTGTGACGCGCTCAAGACAAACAGAGAGTAAACCTGACCACCATGATGCGCCGCGTTCTCATGAGCCGCTCGCTGCAGGCGCTGGCCTCCGCCGCGGGCGCCGAGCGCCGCGTGGCTCCGCTACTGCGTCGCGCCTTCTCGTCGGCGCTGCCCGACGGCGTGTCGCCCCTCACGATGCCGTCGCTGTCCCCCACCATGGAGACCGGTTCGCTGTCCTCATGGCTCAAGAAAGAGGGCGAGGAGGTCGCGGCCGGCGACGTGCTGTGCCAAGTGGAGACGGACAAGGCCGTCGTGGACTACGAGGTGCAGGACGACGCCGTGGTGGCCAAGATCGTGTGCCCCGAGGGCTCCAACGACCTGCCCATCGGCGCGCTGCTGTGCTACACCGTGGAGGACGTCGAGACCTACCAGAGTCTGCTGGCCAGCGGAGAGCTCGCCAAGCTGCCGGCCCAGGGAGAGGCTGCTGCTGCTGCCGAGCCGGTGGCCGAGGCCGCCCCCGTGGCGGCTGCTGCGCCCGCTCCGGCGGCGGAGCCCACGCACGGCGGCCGCGTGCCGCTCATCAAGTTCCTGGGCAAGCGCTCGCTGATCCCTGAGTTCAACCACTCGCCTCTGGAGCAACCGGTGAAGCCTGTGGCTGCGGCCGCTCCGGCCGCGCCCGTCGCCGCCGCGGCCCCCGCCGTGGCTGCTGACGCCGAGTTCCAGGACCTGCCGCTGTCCAACATGCGCAAGATCATTGCTAAGCGCCTGACCGCGTCCAAGAAGGACGTGCCCCACCACTACATGGACATCGACTGCGAGATCGACAACATCCTGAAGCTCCGCAAGCAGCTCAAGGGCAAGCACGACGTCAAAGTCGGCATGAACGACTTCATCCTGAAGGCGGTGGCGCTCGCTCTGCGTGACGTGCCCGAGGCCAACTGCTTCTTCGATGTCAAGACCCAAAGCGTGCAGGCCAACCCGGCGGTGGACATCTCGGTCGCTGTCGCCACCCCCACGGGTCTGATCACCCCGATCGTGCCCAAGGTGGACACCCTGGGTCTGAGCGGCGTGAACCGCATATTTATGGAGTTGGTCCAGCGCGCGTCAGAACAAGCTGAAGCCGGAGGAGTTCCAGGGCGGCTCGTTCACGGTGTCCAACCTCGGCAGCTTCGGCATTGACCAGTTCCGTGCCGTGATTAACCCGCCGCAGGCCTGCATTCTCGCTATCGGCGGTGGCCGCAAGGAGGTGCTGCCTCCTCTTGAGATCGTGGAGGGCGTGAACCTGGAGCCGCGTCTCGCCACGCTCATGAACGTGACGCTGTCGGCGGACCGTCGCGTCGTGGATGGTGTGATTGCTGGCCAGTTCCTGCAGGTGTTCAAGACCTACATGGAGAGCCCGGAGCTCATGGTCCTGTAGGCAGTTTCGATTGTGTAGAACGCTAGATCCGTCACCTCATGACCATCAAATGCAGACGGCACAGAGAATGAGGCGAGTTCCAGTTTGGCAACGAGGCCCCTTGACGCGGATATCGTATGGGGCACGGCGACCCGAAATGGAGGATAGCGAACATGACGAGGAGGACACCCAACGCACGAGTAGTTTTCCGTCGTCCTGGCGATGATAACAAGGGCGTACGTATGAACGTTGTCTTTCCTCTTCTACGAGATCATTGAGTATTGCGGTTGGATTTGTTTGTCCGAGACTCCTCTTGTGTCCGTTGTCATTGCTAGAAGCTCGAAAATAGCTGGCGTCTTATATGTCACGTGGCGCTGCAGTGTGTCCTTGAAGTTGCAAGTTAAGCTGCATGGCATTGGTGAACAGTATTCTTGTCTGCGTTACAGGAAGCCTTGGCAATGCTGGAGAGGCTAATTCCGGCAGCTTCTTGCTGTGAGCTCACCGCCAAACCCAAATCTCCACAAGCAGAGCAGCGTCCTCGTGCGCAACTGCATTTGCGAGGGCCCTCGGCAGTTCAGTGCTGTCTGTGTCGCTTCCTACCATGACGACAATCCAGCGGAATGAAAACCCTGAAGACGTTTACGAGGTGCTCGAGCGCATCGGCGAAGGGTGAGTTGAGTTTGAGCGAAATCGTCTGCATCCATCAAGTTTGCGTTCCTGTGTCTCGATCCCGGAGGCTTTGCTCATGACATGCACGTTTTTGTGGATGAATTGACGATTTGTTCATCAGGTCATACGGCAAGGTGTACAAGGCGGTGACCAAGGCAAGTGCTGAAGTCGTGGCGCTCAAGGTGGTGCCGGTGGAGAGCGAGGATCGAGCTGCATTCGACGAGCTCACGAAAGAGATTCGCATCCTCGAACGCTGCGAGTCACCGTTCGTGGTGCAGTATCGCGGTAGCTTCTCGTACGAGTCGCAACTATGGATCGCCATGGAGTTCTGCGCCGCTGGGTCGCTGGCTGACCTGCACGCCCTGCGTGAACAAGTACTGACGGAAACGGAGATCGCGGCGGTTTGCGCCAATGTGACATTGGGAGTTGCGCACTTGCACTCGCGTGGACTTATCCACCGTGACATCAAGGCTGGGAACCTGCTTCTCAATGGCGACGGTGTGGCCAAGTTGGCAGACTTTGGCGTGTCGGCGCAGCTCACAGCCACGGTTGGCAAACGCCGCACAGTCATTGGAACGCCATTCTGGATGGCACCGGAGGTGATCCAGGAATCGCAGTACGATGGCAAGGCTGACCTGTGGTCCTTGGGCATCACGGCTCTCGAACTTGCGGAGGGTGAACCGCCACTCGCCCACATGCACCCGATGCGTGCCATCTTCTTGATCCCGAATCGTGCACCACCCGAGCTGCGTGAACCGAACAAGTACTCGCCTGAGTTCCGGGACTTTATCGCGGTTTGCTTGAAGAAAGACCCGCAGGAGCGTGCCTCAGCCGAGGACTTGCTGCGTCACCCTTTCATTTGCCGTAATGTTGAGCGACTGCGAGCAAATGCTGATCGTGCTGCTGCCAATGGTGGGCGCATGGCAGGCTTGTTGGTGCTCCAGGAGCTAGTGGAGCAAAGTCTGGAGCTTGTGCACGAGGCCCGCGAGCGTGGTGCACAGGACGAGGCAGCGTTCCGTGATGCCGCTACAGGTCGTCCCGATGGCTCTCTGTCCGTCGCAGACCTCAGCACAATGCTGCGCAATGGTTCTCTCCTTAGCAATGGCACCGGAGGGTTTGGTGGCTCCGACACCGCTGTGGGCTTCTCGTCTGTTCGTCGTAGCGACTTCAACACCGCTGACTCAAATTCATCGTTGAGATATGACTTCGGTGGCGGGACTACTGTGTTCTCGTCTGGAATTCCTACGGACGAAGACGGCTGCGGCACAATGGTGTTCCGAGGCGACGATACAGGTTCCTCTAATGCCAGAACTAACAGCTCGGGCTCTGACAACCGCAAGCGAGATATTACTTCGAGCGACCTGTATGGCACCATGATTCCAACGTCCGCGTCAGGAACTGTTCATCCACCACCTGCACCTGTTGAACCTATCTCCAGCTCCAGAACTAGCAGTCGCGACAGTAGTCGTGATGCCAGCCGTGGCAGCAGTCAAGGCGAGTCTGTTCGACCCGAAGCCGAAAACAGTGAGCCGTCTTTCATGAAGTACTTCCGCAGATTTACATCTCCGTCTTCAAACTCTTCGCCTGCAAAGTCGGGTACGATTCGTGCTGCTGGACCAACGGCAGAGGCTGCTGTGGCCTCACTCCGTACAATGCAACAAAAACTACGTCAGCTCGAGCTCGATTATGAGCGTGATCGTGAAGAGCTTGATAGCCGCTTCCAAAAGCAAAGGCTGAGCTGGAGCTCCAGCTCGAGGACTTGTCATTCAGCAGTTAGAAGCCAATTATCCATGACAACTAAGCTAAGCTATCTAATCAATGCGACTGCGATATAATAACGAGGGAGACAACAGATTTCAAAGTATGTTTGAACGTTGTGTCGCCCTGATTGATCTTCCTCGTCACTTAATTAAGCCTCGAGGGTCATGACATTGGCGCCACCAACGTCATAGTGAGCAATATCGGCGCGGCCATCGAAGAGATCCTGCCCTGCACCTCCAACACCGCCACCATTTCGGTTTGCGGCATTACCACCGCCTTGGTTCTCTTGTTGTGCAAGCCGAGCCTTGCACGAGAGTAGTTCAAGTAATCCCTCAAACATCTCTCGCTGCTGCTTCTTGGCCGGGGCCGAGGTCTTAAGAGACTTTGTTGCTTGCGCAGCTCCTTGGTAAGTGACTCCTGTTGAGCCACCTTGTGTTTGTACAGCTCTTGGAAAGAACGGATATCTCGGAGCAGGCGAGCATTAGAATTACCCTGTTCGAACTCAATCTCTTGCGCGATTTTGTCGGCCTTGCCCTGCTGCAACTGCACCTGGCAGTGCAACAAATGATATTGGGACTCCTCTCGCAGTGCGTCCTCTTGAAATGCAGCGCACTCTTGCTCGAGTTTCAGCCGCTCGGCTTCCAGTCCGACTGCAGTGTGATCGTACTGGGCCTTACGCTCCAGGTATACCTGCTCCATCTCCTGGTAACGTTGGCGAACAGTGCGCAGCTCCTTAATCTGCGGGGCCAATTGGTTTTTGCGCTCCTTCAGTGCTTGGTTAATATCCGTGACCACGCGCGATATCTCTTCAAGTGTTTCGCCTTTGAGTGCGTTCACTCGCGCATTCTGCACTGAAATATCGTCAATCTTCTCTTGCGTAGCGAGAAAACCACTGACGCCCTTCTGGCGCTCAAGGTCGCGAAGGAACCCTTCCAGGTCTGCGTCTTTGCTTTTAAGCAGTTGCTCCGTGCGGTGCAGCACTACGCTCTCAGCAGTGAGTTCTGCCAGCTCGGCCTTGACCTTCTTGTACTGGTTGGTCTTGTTACGCAGCGTGGTAGCATACTGTTTAAACTCGTCACGACTCATGAATTTGCTTCCGGAGATTGATGCCAACTTGCCCTCTAACTCCTCAATGTTGCGAAGTAGGCGCTGCTTATCGACACGAAATTGTTCCAGCGCCTCCTCCTTTTCGACCAGTTTCTTCGTCTGTACATTTGCATGCTGTCGAAACATGGCCAACTTGTCTTCACCGTCGCCACTGCCTTGTGCCATTTGGGCATCGGCAATCTGCGCTTGGTACTGCTGAATGACTCGCTTGAGTGCCTGCACTTCGTCCTCCATGTCGGCAATGTCATGCTCCGTCTTTGGTGGCTCGCTCAGCGCGTTTTCAAGCCGCTGCAGCGTCTCTTGCTGGGCACGAAATTCTGCAGGGAACTTGTTCGTAAGAATGTCGTTGTTTCGTCCCACTTGAGTTTGCAGGCGCTCAAAGAGCTGCTCGGGCGCAGCATCCTGCGCCAGTGAGCTACGCAGGTCCTGCAAACGGACTTCCGCTTCTTTGGCCCTCTTCTCTGCCAGCGAGAGTGACAGCATCTGGTCACGCTTGCGCTCTCCCAGCTTGGCCTGTTCTTCCTGCTCCTTTCGAAGTGCGCTCGTGGCCGCAAGCACGTCCTGAAACCCTCCAGCACCCGAGTCCGACGCCGTCTTCTTGCGTAAGTTGGCGATCTTCTCCGTCAACTGCTGGGACTCCTCTTCCAGCTGTGCAATCTCGCGCCGCAGCTCCCCAGGACGCGACTTGCCTTTCCTCAACTGCTCCACCTCCTTGTGAATGCCCTTGAATTGGCTCTGCAGCTGCTGGTAGTGCTCGAACATGGCATTCAACGCTAAGCAAAACAATCATCACTAGCATATTAGTCAACAGCACTAAATGTCTAATAAAACTCAACTGTTAAAACTACTGACGTACAGCCATCTCCAAAGTACTCTTGCGGCACATTAAGCTGTGCCAAGAAGCGGCCTAGATATGCTCGTTTTTGGTGTGCTGCAAGGCTCTTGAGGGCCCAGAACAGCAGCGAGTAGATGGTCTGGCGGTCTCCGTGGGCCAGCGCCTCTCTGAACCCGTCGAGGTCTCTCGGCAGCGGGAACTTGAGCAGCTGCAGGAACTCCAAATACCGCTGGGCCCGCGCCTCGTCCGCCTCCGCCCGCAGGTCGACGCCCGAGTGGCGCGGGGGTCGATCTCCACAAAGACCTCGTGCAGGATCTGCAGCAGCTCGAAGTTGCTCTTCTCGTCGAAGGCCACGAGCGTGAGCCCGAGGCGGAATGGCTCCTTGTTCAGGCACTCGACGATCAATTGCAGCTCGCTCATGACGATGGCAGATCCGGAATGACCGGAATGCCCACGAAAAGACGCGTCGCTTCATGATCAGAAAAAGCGTATGTGAGATGAGAGTTTATGTTATGTGCTATGACAGTTTTATGTAATGTTGCACGATGGGGTTGAAAAAAACGTGTTTATTTTTCAAGCCTGTTCGTATTCGGGAATTCCCTGCTCAATTTAAAGGCAAGCCGACCCGGGCGGGGGTAGTTTGAGAAGTGAGCAGCTCATTTCAAGATTTGCGTCTGTGATCCCCGCCCCCTCTATTTTTGGATTGCACTTTTCTAATTCTCTGAAATTTATTATCAGAGCTTAGAAAAAATCCGAGTGGGGGTCTGATTCTCTATATAGCGAAGACCTGGTAACTATTATATATCGGTGGGTCATTAGAGGCTTTCAGAGACCCCGGAAATCGTTTTCATGTAGGTGAAAAACACGTATTCGTCGCTACGTGTTTATTCCTACGTGTTTTACCAACTCCAGTGCGTTCAGAAATACAGCTTTTTAAATATACGTAGGAAAAGCACGTAATGCTAGTTGACAGCAAAAAGGCTTAGTCTATCTACTTGCCTGACTTCGCCGCAGATTTCGCTGCCTACATGCACTGCAAGTTGCTGTGGCAAAGCACATTGTCTCCCCAACTGTTGCAACAATAGTTTCACCACGTCCACGATTTGGAATGTGTACCAGGTATGCACCGCCATTGGCATACCCCACAAAAATACCGTTCCGCGCCTTTGCATCCAGCTTCTTTCGTTGCTGTTTAGGTACAAGAGCTTGTACTTTGCACCCAAACACCCGAAGGTTGCTAATATCGGGAGCTGCACCAAGTAACATCTCCATCGGTGTCTTGCCATCGAGCGACTTGCTTGGACAGCGGTTGCGCACATACGCAGCGCACACCACAGCATCCGCCCAGTACGTAGTAGGCAGATTATTGCCATCATCATCGACCGAGCCATTTCGACAATGACGCGATTTGCTCGATCAATCTTGCCGTTCTGCTGTGGAGTATAGGCAACGCTAAAATCCTATAGAATGCTGTTCCTCTTGCAGTACTCAGCGATAGCACCTCCCACATACTTCACAGCATTATCTGACTTCAGGAAAGCTACGTGGTACAAAGGTGCGAAAGCTCTCATCTTCGCAGCACAGTCCTTGATCGCATCGAGTTGAGTGCTGGAGGTTTTTGTGGAGTGGGTACACCATGTCCAAATTAAATGGCTCAATCATGATATTGAGCATGCCTGTACTCCCATCCCGAGCACGCGTGCTCATCGGTCCAACATAGTCGATTGCAAGAAGCAATTGGTTCTCCTCCAGCTCTCGTCCGTCCTTCGCTGGAAATGGGTACTAAGCGAGTTTCCCACTTACACATGTCGGACACGACTGCTCCATGTTGCAGTGAGCCGGGAGATGCAAGTCCGCAAGCACTTTCTTCACACTTGGCACATTCAGGCGCCCCAGTCAACAATGCCAGGTCTCCACGTGAGGTACTTCAACTGACATCATTGCTGTTTGTTGCATCGGCTTACTTGTTGCCTATACAACGTACATGAGGTGGTGTTTGCGTGACGCAGTCAACGAGGCCCCACCAGAACCTCGAATGGTGCACGACTCACCCTTAAAGAGCACCTCCATGCCATTGCGGGACGCAGCCGCCACAGAAACCAAATTGCGAGCAAGTCCTTTCACAAGGAGCACATCGTGAAGCACACATGCTTCTCTCCTGTCAGAGTACAGAGGCGCCCTGCCCACTGCTATTGCGACCAGATTGTCGCCAGATGCCACCGTTAGCATCCGAGGTTCGGCGAGCTCGCGAACATTATAGAGAGGATGATTCCGAAGGACTTGGTGGTTTTGAGGAGAAAAGAACAGTGAATTACGTTTGTTAGTTTGTCCTCTTGACTTGCGCAACATGAGCTACACGTGGCATGTTGCACCTACCATATAGCACATTCTTTATTTGGGTATGTCACTAATTCAGGTTTGTCCATATCAATGACAGTGTGACGTCACTGTGTGACGTCACGACCTTTCCCAAAAGGTGCTAAATGGCTCTATTCTTGACAGCCTCTCTGAGCCATTATGGCACTATTTTTACCAGAGTAGAATGATGGGATGATACCATGCGGGATTGTGGAGACCGTTTCGGTGGCACATCGCATCACACGCGACGTGATGTGTCCCGTCGCATGCTGGTGCTGCTGACATTTGTCACTTAATCCCATGAAACGGATGGGCGCAGAGGCAACATCCTTTGCCGATGATGCATCTATTAGCTTAGCCATTCTCAAAGTTTCCAAGAACAAAAAGGTGCGTCTCATGCTTCTCGTTTTCGTGCTAGTGCTCTGTGGTGTTTCTCTGGGTGTGAGCAAGTGTTTTATCTAAGTAAGGTCACTTTGTGGCATCGAACGGATTCGCACTGTTCTTGATCCTGGGGATTTGCTATGGAGTTTATGCACTTGATGCTGTCTGCTTTGTGAATTTCTTTGCTAACATGTGTCGATTTGTTTCGTGTGAAGATGCCAGTCACTACACGTCGCCACGTTATGTGCCAGACGCAAGAGCGTTTGGCCGAGTTATACTCCTACTGCGGCCTATATTCGGTCAATAATGCGTTGCAAGCGCGTGATTTTCTCACGCCGCAGTGCATGAGAAAGGTGCTAAAGCGGCTGGCCAAGGCTGAGCCTAGCGTTGACCACGGCCATGAGCGCTTCGGAGCGTATACAACTCAGGCTTTGCACCTCGCGCTGCAGCGGCGGGGCAAGCAGCTCCGCTTTATGAACCGCCGAATTCGCGGGTTCTGGTGCAAGGACGTGCGCGTGCGGTCGGAGCTGATAGCTACCTGTGACCAAGCATCGATGCTAATCATTGGTCGGCGTTCAGGTCAAGTTGAAGGCCAGTGGCAATGCATTGCGCGTGCTAAGGTGGATAACAGGTTTGTTTTTATTGACCCTGATAACTACCTGGTACTTCCAAACAGGAAGGAGCTGTTAGGAGGCTACTTCGAGCAGATTGATGGCGTGTACGCTATTGAGGACATTGTCTCTCGTCAAAAATAGAATTCCTAGTGTAGTTAGGGTTAATTCCGTAAATTCTAATAAATTTCAGAACATTTCCATGCATTCTCTTGTCTCCTGGCCTTAGGTATCGAATATAATTTTAAGCAGGTTTGTTGTGAATTGTATATGCTGGTTTCAGTATACTATTGTATTACTTAGATAGAATATTTATTTGTTTTTAAAAAACATTGATTTGTTTTGTTTATTTAAGATTGTTTTGCTTTCAATTTTTAGTATTGAGGTGCTTTGGTACACAGTGCTTCACGTTGTTGTGTAAATGTAGGTTTTGCTAGTGACTTGGTGAAGATATCAGCTACCATATCTTTGGTATTGCAGTATTGGATTGAGAATTCACGTCTCTCAACCTTTTCTTGAACGAAGTGGTATCTTATGTCAATGTGTTTGGATCGTCCATGAAGTTCTGGGTTATAGGATAGTTTAATGCAGCTTTGGTTGTCTTCGTAGATCGTAATTTCATGTGGGCTGTTGTACTTTAATTCTTTCAAAAGTAAATTGAGAAAGATCATCTCTTGCATGCAATGACACAGTGCAATGTACTCTGCTTCTGTAGTCGATAGTACAACTGTGTGATGCTTCCTGGACTGCCAGGAAATTGGGCTGCCACACATTAGTGTAATAAATCCTCCGATAGATCGTCGTGTGTCAACGCAATTTGCGTAGTCAGCGTCTGTAAAAGCTGTGAGGTATCGTTGCGATTTAAACTGATGTAGGTGCTTGGATCCACCAAGTGTGATTCCAAAGTTGCGAGTGCCATTAAGATACTTTAGGCCTCTCTTAACCGCATTCCAGTGAGCTTTGCCTGGATTTGTGAGGAATTGGCTGACTTCACGTAGGAAGTACGCAAGATCCGGACGAGTACCCATCATCAAGTACATGAAGCTGCCTACGGCCTCTCTGTACGGAATCGCCTTCATCTCAGCTTGTTCTGCGTGAGTTTGTGGACACAAGTCGAGTGTGAGTTTGACACTGTGATCCGTAGGTGTTGTTACCGGATGGGCATTGAGATGAGAGAAGCGGTCCAGTACTTTGGTAGCGTAGTGCTCTTGATGAATAAAGATTGACCGATTGTTCCGGTTGCGTACAAGGGACCAACCGAGGATGTACTGAGCCTCACCCATGTCAGACATCTTGAACCGCTGTTTAAGTGCAGTTTTGATGCGGGTGACTGTGGCAACAGTAGGGGCAATAATGAGAAGATCATCAACGTAGACGAGGATGTAGCAGGTGCATCCGTCAATTGTACCCACGAACACACATTGATCTTTGATCAATTTGTGGAAACCCATGCTGATTAGAAACGCGCATAGCGTAAGATACCAAATTCGAGGTGCCTGTTTAAGTCCATAAAGACTCTTAAGTAGCTTGCATACCAGGTGTTCCTTTCCTCGGACAACAAAACCTTCAGGTTGTTCCATGTAGATTTCTTCATCAAGGTATCCATTGAGAAATGCAGTTTTAACATCCATTTGATGGATCTCCATATCTAATAGTGCTGCGATAGTAAGGAGTAGGCGAAGGACTTCCATTCTAATGACGGGAGAAAAGATCTCATCATAGTCGATTCCGTATTTTTGAAGGAACCCTTTGATGACAAGTCTTGCCTTAAACCGATCAATGGTACCATTGGATTTGTACTTGACTACCCATACCCAGCGGCTTCGGAGAGCACGGCGTCCTTTTGGGAGGGTGGTAAGTGCCCAGGTTTTGTTGGTCATAAGAGACTGGTACTCTGAACGTGCAGCTTGCTTCCACTGGAGTGCTTCTGGCATTGCCATCGCTTCCTTATACGTCTGGGGCTCGGTAATATGGCGGATAGCCAAAAGTGTGTAGATCATATCTAAGTGCGCTTTGCGCTCTGTAATGTCGAGTGGATCATTAACTAGCGAGGAGGACGAGTTATAGTCACACGCCCGCTTAGCCTTCTTGGGGGTTGGCTGCTCCGAATGGGATGCGAGAGCTTGAGCGTTGCGATTCAATGCCTCTCGAAGTGTAGGGAGAATTGGGTGAGCAGGTACCGGGTCTCCTGATAATGGACGTGGTTCAGTCGGTGGAGTGGGGGTGCCGTGTGTAGTATCATTTAGGATACCAGATGAGCCTTCAGTGTTGAGAAACTCAAGCGGAGGGAATTCATTTTCCCGAAAGACAACATCTCGACTGTATATCACTTTGTTTGCTTTAGTATCTAGGAGTCGGTATCCCTTTTTGTGGGAAGGTAGCCCGAGGTACATGCATTTCTTTGCTCGGGCATCAAGTTTGTCCCGGTAAATGTCAGGGATGTGAGTGTATGCCGTACATCCAAACACTTTAAGATAGTAAGCGGATGGTTTCCGATTAAACCATTTCTCGTATGGTGTGATAGCATCAGTGACAGAGCTGGGTGTGACATTAAGTAGATCAGCCACATGAGTGACACATTCGCCCCATAATACCTTAGGCAGGTTCCCGTCGATAAGGAAAGCTCTAGTACGTTCAAGAAGGGTGCGCATGCGTCTTTCTGCCACGCCATTTTGTTGTGGAGTATAGGCATTGGTGAATTGTGCATGAGTGTTGTATTTCTTGAATATAATTCTCCCAAGTTTTTCATATTCCCTAGCATTGTCACTTTGAAGGTTCTTGACCTCAACGTCATGCATATTCTCTTGATATTCCAAGGTATTAATGTCAGCCCGGAACATGTTGCGAGCTTTCTTTCTGAAGTCTTCGTAGCAATCATACAAGTCCGATTTCCTTTTAATAATGTAGATAAACATATATCGAGAGTAGTCATCAATAAAGGTGAGGAAATATTGGCATCCAGACAGCGTTGGGACAGGAAGGGTCCAGCCATATCAGTGTGGACCTTTTCTAGAGGAGCTGTGGCACGTTCAATCTTTCGTGTATTGAATGAGTTACGGTGGGACTTTGCGTAAATGCATGAAGAGCAAAAGTATTCCTTTTTGGATTGTAGTTGGAGAGTCCCATGTCCTTGACCGTGTCGGTCTTAGCCAGATCCTGCATTATGCCAAAGTTAGGATGACCCAGTCGTTTGTGCCAGAGTAAAATATTGTCGGGCTTACCTGTGGTAGCCGCATGGGCCTCGACACCGGGTGTGGCGGGTTGTGCGCGGAACTGATACAGGTGGGTACCATCACCAGTCTTGGCCTCAAACTTGGTTCGATGGGCGAAGTAGAGAACGCATTTCTTGGCGTTCGGGAAGTTAATCTTGAAGTCGCCTTCAATTGCCTGGCGGACTGAGATCAGGTTAAATTGCAAGTCAGGTGCATATAGCACATTGCTGAGAGTGATGACTCGGTCGTTGCCTTTGGTGTCGTGGATTTTGAGCTCCACATCACCAACACCCTTGATCGGGATCTGGTGGTTTCCACCGACCGTGATGGCCTTGCCACCAGTTGGTGTCAGCTTGACAAACCATTCGGGGTTCCACGAAACATGACGGGTGCATCCCGAGTCCACTGTCCACACTGGATCGTGTTTAGCCTCCAAAGCGGAGAGGCTAACAGCCTCGAGTTCGGGACTAAGATCCAGTGTTGTGATGGCAACTATGCCATATTCATTGGTGTCAGACACATGTCCATCAGTGTCACGTCGACCACGATACGTGTTCCGTTGGTGACTGTCATGGCGCTTTGGGTTACCGTTGTTGTTGCGGTTGCCATTGCCGTTGCGGTTGCCGTTGTAGTTCCGGTTGCCATTGTTGTTGTGGTGGTTGTTGCTGCGGTCGTATTTGGAGTGACGAGGGTGTCCATCCCTTGTATTCTTGTAATCCCTGTGGTAAGGATGGGGACGCTGTGAAGCTTGGGGAGGCTTTAACGTGAAATTAGCTGGGAGCACTGTCCCCTCTTTGACCTGGCCATTGTGAAGGTGCCGTTGCAGAATGTAGCAGTCCACCGTGTCGTGGTTATCACGGTGGCAGTAGGTGCAGCGGAGCTTAGCCACTAGTGTCGTGTCCACGTTTGATGCTGGTGACATAGCTGGTGTAGTCGCCGGCAGAGCTGTTTCAGCTTGGGTCTCACGGGATTCTGGCGTTCCCTGACGGAGAATATAGCGTTTGCGCGCCGTTTCGGCCCGGACCTTGTTCTCAACATGCTGCTTTAGTTCCTCGTAGGGAATGATTTTACGGCCAGCTTGCCAGATCGTTAGGTCCCCCTTCCAAGACGCGGGTAGCGCATGGTGAAGGTAGATGGACTTCTGTGCGTCGCTGATAGCACAATTGCTGGCCGAGGCGGAGTACTTCATATTTTCCTCTAGTTCAACAATGAACGAGGTGAAGTTGGCTCCTTCCTCATACTTGGCATCCATGAGCCAGTGCTGGATATAGTACGGGTCGCCGTGGACGGCCGAGTCCTCGTACTTGCTACAGAGCGTCTGAAAGATCTCAAACGCTGTAGTCTTATCCTTGACCATGAGAACATGTTGGTCGTCAATGGTCTTGATCAGGAAGGCTCGTGCTTTCGCTTCGAGTTGGCGCAGTTGCCTCGAGCTCAGCCTAGGGCACTTGGCCTTTAGCTTCTCAGCTCGCTTCAGTTCGTCTTGCTTGTGAGCAGAGAACGACTGGATTTTGGGGAGAGATTCCGGCCCCATTTCGATATCACCGTCGTCGTCGACTGCCGAGGCAGAGTCCGAGGACTCACTTGATGACGAAGTCGGTGGCGATTGGGCGGCGGGTGCACCAATTTCGTCCAGCATCTTCGCGGTCTCGTGGGGGTCGAGAGACCGAGCTGGGTCGAGGTAGTCGTCGTCGCTGAAGTCGAGATCGGAGTCCCCAGTGTAGTCAGGAGACTGGACGAAGCCCACGAGGTTCTTGCCGGCCAGAGCGGCCGTGACGCGAGTCTTCCAGATGACGAAGTTCCGGCCATTTAGGCGCGGAAAGTCGCGGTCGTCGGCGTGGGAGGCTTGCGAGGAGCTCATAACCTATAGAGAGGATGATTCCGAAGGACTTGGTGGTTTTGAGGAGAAAGAAAAGTGAATTACGTTTGTTAGTTTGTCCTCTTGACTTGCGCAACATGAGCTACACGTGGCATGTTGCACCTACCATATAGCACATTCTTTATTTGGGTATGTCACTAATTCAGGTTTGTCCATATCAATGACAGTGTGACGTCACTGTGTGACATCACGACCTTTCCCAAAAGGTGCTAAATGGCTCTATTCTTGACAAACATCGATCAAGTTTTCGACGTGGCCAGTCATGTGACGTGTGGCGCCACTGTCGACAATTCATTCGTACTTGCTCGAATCAACATCATCATCCACTGAGAGTGCCATGCTGGCTACTTCACCTTTCCGGGGAACACGTTCGTTCTTGCAGTCACGGGAGAAGTGATCCATGCGCTGGCAATTGTAGCACTTCAACTTAGACAGATTACGCTTCTTCTTAGGTTTGCTTCGAGCCGTTTGCTCCGCAGTGAATGCAGCAGCAGCCTTGCTGCTACCAGCACCAGTTTGGCGTTTCTTCTGCTGCTTACGACGGATGGCTTCCGCCTGACAGCGTTGCAGCAGCATCTCGAACGACGTTGCTGCTTCGAGAACTCCACAAATCCGTTCCACGACGGACTTAAACTCTGCATGAAGTTCGGCATCTTCTCTTGGTCACTCAGCGTCACATGCTGCTCCTGGCGCTCGTCAAGCACGTGTCGAGTGTCCTTGATGTGGTCCACCATGGAACCATCATCTTTCAGGTAGAGAGCCATGTACTCTCTCTTGGCCGCGCCGACACTGCGCTTCACTTCACGTTGTAGGTCATTCGCAGATGGCGAAACATCGCCAGAGGATGATCCATCAAGTAGACTTCCGATGCCAGATTCTCACTCAGAGCTGACAACACGATCGAAGAAGCCATTTTCTGCTTCATCAGCCGCTCACGTAGCAGCATCGCCACGGCCGGTTCGGCCGCTGCTGCTGCGGCCACTGCCGCCTCTCGCTCGACTCTCAGCTCCGCCTCGACTGGCGTCGGTTGTTGCACAGCGTCCCAGATATCCTTGATCTCGAGCACCAGTTTCACCTGGGCAGCCCACGCGGTGAACCCAGTTCCGTTGAAAGTCCTGACCTTGGCGGTGGTGGGGGACGCCACGGGAGTCGCCGTGGCCATCATAACCTATTGGATTTGGCGAGCGTGTTCTGCCAGCGAAGTTTAATGGTACTAATGTACGTGATGGATTTATCTACCGTGCAATGGAATCAAGTGATATCGAGGAATGGGCGCTATCGCTCGATTCTATCAACGCGTACGAAGTTCGTCGCAGTAGTGATCGAAGCGAGTGGGAGCATGCGATGGATATAAAAATTGAAAGTCTCATTGCGAACGGAACCTTTGTTGAAGCACCTACTGAGACCTTTAGTTCCGTGGTGCGTCACACAACGGTGCGCGTTGTTCTGGTTGTTCTGGTGGAGCGACACATGAAGCGTCTACAACTTGACATCAAGACGGCCTTTCTGAACTCTCCTCTTCACGAGGAATTTACATGGAGCCCGTGGAAGGGTACGAGAATGCGGACGGCATGATGTGGCTGCTACGTCGTGCGCTGTATGGTCTGAAACAGGAGTCACGATCCTGGTACGAGGAACTCAGTGATTTCTTGATCAGCTTGGGTTTTGTCGTGGCAAAGCAGATACCTGCCTCTTCACGATTGGTGGCGATGATGATCTTATGATCGTGCTGGTGTACTTTGACGATATACTAGCGTTTGCCATGTACGACGAAGATTTAGCTGCGTTCAAAGCCGCGATTGAAGCCGAGTATGATGACAAAACTTTGACGACATTAGTTTCTTTCTGGGTCTCGAGCTCCAGTGGTCACTCGGTGGTGATGACGTTCGTGTTTGCCAGCAGAAGTATGCTACGACGATTCTCGAGCGCTTCGGCATGGGCAAATCACGTCCGACACGAACTCCGATGGAAGAGAAGTACAGAAACCAGCTCTTCAAGGCTCAAGAGCCTAACTTTTCAAGCAGTGTCCAGCTCTCGGTGCTCTGCTCTATCTGGCCGTGATCAGTGGACCGGATTTGGCAACTGCTGTTCGTCTTCTTGCTCAAGAGACGGAACAATCAACGGCAGCTGTGAAGTCGGGCATCGAGCGTGTGTTTCACTATCTCAATGTAACACGTGACTACGGGCTGACTTTCAAGCATCGCAAGGATGTTTTTAAGGTGGCTGGTGGTTTACTGCGATGCAGCATTTGTTGTTGAACGCAACGCGCGGTCGTCGACGGGATTTGCTATTTTCTACAATGGCAACTCGTTGAATGGGGATCCAATAAGAAAAGCTCGTGACGCTCTCGTCTACCGAGGCTGAGTACGTCGCAATGACGCATGGTGTGCAGGAGTGTATTGCGCTCAAACAGGCCCTGAAGGACTTGGAATTTCGGTGACGAACATCTTGTCAAAGAAGATAACAAGGGCACGCAGCATCTCGCTGAAAGCAAAGTCACCACACAACGCTCACGTCACATCAATACCAAGTACCACTGGCTCCGCGAAAAGGTTTGATACGCAAGATATCAAGGTCGAATATTGCCCGACTAAAGAAATGCTGGCGGACCACTTCACCAAGCCACTTGGTCAAACCAAGTTCAGTACTTCCGTGAGCAACTCGGCATTCGTCGAGTGGGAGTGCTGGATGAGCAACGACTGCCGAGTGGTGAGCAGCAGCAATGCTCAGCAAGCTGTGAGGTCGAGCAGTCATCGACTTATCGAGATGTGCATATGGCACTTGCTCAGGCAGCAATCAACTATTGCCTGTGGCACTTGAAGATGGAGCGACTCGGGTCATCCTCGGGTCATCGGTTGCGGAAGGTCGGACAGGTTGCAGGACCTGATTCATGGAGGGGCGCCAGGGAGAAGCAGAGAGCGCTGTAGTGCATGTATGTAGTTAGCTCGTTTTTTCAACACCTCCAACGAATTCCTTTTCAACTTACATTGTCGGCTCCAAGTGCTTCACTTCGTTCGCCCTCGCCCGCTTCGCAACCTCGCCTTGCTCCTCGTCGCTCGCGTCCTCCCCAAATTCCAACACCAACTGAGCGCACTTGCCCAGGCTCTGAGTGCGTGCACGTGAATGTGCATACAGCAGGAACCTGCGCTGCTTCCCGCTGTATTTATGCTCCTAAGTTATGCGGTCGGATTCATGACTTCGTGAGGAAGTGCAACTTCATATACTGATCCGAAACCATGACACACGAATTTTCGGAGGTTGAGTACGTAGGAGAGGGTCTTCTTTCGGATTTTCGGTATCGGAATTCCGGTAGCGTCCAAAACGTTCCCCAAAAGGTGATTATGTGGACCACACCACGTGAAAATGATACCGTTTTTGCGTTTTCTCGTGTTTCTGAAAGCCTCTAATTGATGCAACATGCTCTCTAGTGTCATCAAGTAATATTCGCACAACACCAGACCAAAACCATATATGGTTGTAAATTAGGCCCCTAATTAGGCATAATTTGGCATAATACGCGTTTTTAGACTTCCTAATGTTAACAATTATTGCCTAGACACCCTTAAATCTGTGTGTTTTACATACACTTGTGCTGAATACATGAATTAAAGCCGTCGTTGAATAAGATTTTATCTAATTAGTAGAGAGGTTTCTGTCAGTCCCAGTCCTGGTCCGTTCAAGATTATTGCGCGTAAAAACTACATTTTGGGGTGAATAGGGTTTCCAACCAGGAATTCGTGCTCTGTTTGTCCTGAGAATCTTCGTTTTTCAGGAATGGATTCTCGGTTGAGCGCCTCATCAAAATCAATTTTCCCGCGCAGTGCCGCCAACCAATCGACTTACCCGCGCTCCATGGTCAGCCAAGTCGAGTTGCTGCAATGGTATATCGGGACACGCAGAGGATTTGTTTTAGCCGGAAGAAGAAGTTGCGCTACTTGAGTCTGATCACCTACGTTGAGCGCCCTGTAATTCCTCTTGTTCGGTTCGATTTATCGAGCTACAGTAATGCGAACGGCGAGCACGAGTTTCGATTCGATGTAGCTGGTGTTTACGAACTTTACGAGTTGCTACGCATTCCGGAGGAAGTTGTCACCGTGTACAACGACAAGATTCACGACCGGTGCTCCGGCATTGAGGCTCTTTGCCTCATGCTTCGACGTCTAGCAACGCCGATGCGTTATTACGACTTGCTCCAGCTTTTTGGGAATTCGCGTGGACGGTTAAGTAGAATTTTCCTACACATGATTGACCACGTGCATGATCAATTCGCTGAGAAGGTGTACATGCCCAACCGTATCGTGGCAGCAAGAATTGACGACTACTGTGCAGCAATTAAAGCGAAGGGAGCGCCAATGGATGGCGTTTTCGGTTTTCCAGACGGGACGAAGTTGGCATTTGTCGCCCTTCACCACGACGAGATGGTGTTCGTGGAGAAAACTTACAGCGCCACTGCTACAGTGGTCATAAGAGATGTCACTGTTTAAACTATCAGGCTGTCACGGCTCCTGATGGGCTTTGTATTCATTTCTGGGGCCCAATGGAAAGCAGGCGGCATGACACCACAATGCTGCGCGAGAGTAAGTTGATAACGCACTTACGAAGACATCCCGAGATTTTTGAAGGGCGCGTTTTGTACGGTGATCCGGCGTATGGAGTCCAAGACTTCATAATTAGTGGCTACAAGGGCAACGGCATCAGCGACGACGAGAATGCATTTAACCAAGAGATGAGTCGCTTAAGAGAGTCTGTCGAGTGGAATTTCAAGTGCTTGAAAACGCTGTGGCCATTTATCGACTACAAAAGAACGCAAAAATTCGCTTGTCGCCTGTGGGCAAAATTGTTAAAGTTGCTATGCTGTTGACAAATTGTCACAACTGCTACACGGGTGGAAACCAAATCAGCCAGTACTTTGGGGTCGTACCGCCAAGTATGAGGGAGTACCTCAACGATGAACCGATCTAACAGTCTCCGTTCATGTCATCGCCGACGCTGTCCGCACTGTTCGTATCGCTGCTAGATTTTATCTTTGCCAGTTCCAGCAAGGTTTTAAATCGCTCGTTTGGAAAACGAGCGATACGAAGTCGAAATTCACGTTCTTCTTTGCGATCACTCAGCTCAGCTTCTTTCTGCTGCCTCATCATCTCTTGTTCTTGGTTCCACTGCTCAGCCCTCATCTCGCGCTCCTTCTCATTGTCTTCGCGCATAATATCGAAGACAGTGACTTTGCGAGGCTGGGGTGACTCAGTTTGGCTTGCATCGGCATGCTCCTTACGTTTCTTAAGACGCGAGACAGCTTCATCTCGGATATACTTGCCTGTCTTTTCTTCAGCAGCAAGTTTCTTTCTGCTCCACGGACTTCAACTCTTCCACTCTCGCATGCTCGTTCAGTTCAAGCAGCAGGTCGTCAAGAAGCTGGATAACTTCATCGTGGTCTTCCGACACACCCGAAGCTGCTGCAGATGCTTTGTCGTAATCGCGGTGACGGTCAATCAGGACATAGAAGCGAGCCTGCGCGGACTTACCAGTCAACTCCGTTTTGCTGAAGTCTTCCAGCCCTTGTAACTTGCGTGCGACAGCAGTCCAAGCGCCCATAAGACCACCACGAGTAGCCATGTATGGATGGTCGGCGTTGACTTGGTGCAATAGCAGCAGATCATCACCCTTATTGAATTTTTCGCTTGGCCTTGCTAGACTTCATGCGTTGGCTGCGTTTCTGGGTGGCAGCTTCAGCTGCCGTTGCAGGCGAAATGACAACCGAAACAGGAGCAGCCGTCGGCGACACACTGTTGTATTCTCCAGCGGCTGATGTGCAGCCCGCAGCAAGTGCAACACCAGTAGATCTTGGTGGCGACGCCCCACTGACGCCTGATGTATTGGTAGCAGTGCTTGCTGCAGTGCTTATGTTGGAGCTTGCAGCGGGAGCGTTCTTCTTGGTCAGGATCATCGCAACTTCGGAAATGAGATTTGGCAGTGATCAGCATCGACCGTTTCTTGTTAAATGCACACCAGTAGTATAGGACTCTTATGCCTGCAGCTGGAATCGCTACCAACGCTCATAAGAACCCACGTGTTGGCAAATTGTATGGCTCCGCAAGTGACATCCTCTCTTGGTGGAGCCACAGAGTACAGCACGTGCGCATCAGCAGCTACACGTTGTTACACAAAGCCGTCGTTAGATTCATGCCATGTACTAGGCTTCTTCAAACCGGTCACACAAATACCGTTGATCGTCAGTACTCCCTGCTTTTCACCATCCACACATACCGATTGTCGACGTCGACGTACACAACGCGTACGCCATGGTGGACGCAAGTACACCATGATGGAAGCCCAGCACGAGTGGTTCAGCATGGATGCGGCCTGTTCGCGCTCGGTTGCGCAGGCGACGTCGTGGTATCTGCTGCTACCCGCTGGCTCGACCGACGGAGTTGGATGAACTTGTAGCGTCTGCTGCACACGAGCTTGGCTTCCTCTGAGAGCAGGCCGTTTGAACCTCGAGAGCTCATCGTGCGTCTCGCGCAGCTCGGACCATCTACACCTGACACAATTGATACTGTTAGCTGGACCAGGACCAGGAATAAAACACAGCAGAAATCTTACTTCTCCTTGTCCTGGTCCCTGTCCCTGTCCTTTGCTCAACCAAGAACGGACCAGGACCAAGACTGACAGAAACCTCTCTAGTTTATTTAGGAATTCACGTCACTACTCTGACATCCCGGCCAGAGTTTCATAGCAGCCCGATTTCGCGGTAGTACAAGAGCTGGGGTCGCTTTTTGTGAAATAAGTAAATGCAATGTGAGATTAAGGCAAATATAACAAGGGAGTTAGCTACTCGGATCACTTTTGTTGGCATCGAACCAGTTTTGTAGTTCCGCTGCTTGGGGGAGTCAGGTGTGGCCGCGACAGAAGTAGCTGCGATTGTACTAAGCGACTACCTCCAAAATTTGAGACGCGGCATGCCTGCAAAGCGAGCGCTCTGTGCACCGTCGAACCATCCACCGCGGAGCTAAACGTTCCCCACAATGTGCAGGGCATATTAGTGTTTGTCGTGTCAACGACGATGACATCACGGTTCTTCGTGGAGCCACCCCGTTTCAGCGTAATATCTTTGACTAAACCAACGTGAACGATTATACCAAGCGTGCTGGCGACAGTACCGGCGGGCATCGAAGCAAAGTCGGCAAGGTCTAGCCATCGCAAAGGCGGAGAATGTAGAGTACGAGGCACTGCGGTGGGATAAGTGGAACGCCATGAACGGAGCTGCGTGGTTTCGAGGAGATCAGGATCAATCGCGAAAGAGGTGTTTGGTGTGGTACAAATTTGACGAGCACCTTGGTAGTCCGAAACACGGGCCGATCGAAGGGCAATAACTTGACCTTCCAGTGAATCAGTGGTGTTGGCTGCCGCGTCGCGCCAGAGCGTACACTGAACTTGTGCATTGGAGTTATCCAATATTGAAATTGTACGCAGTGATGTAGGTCCATCTCGTAATTGACGCTCTTGGAGATCGGAAACTCCTGACATCACACCAATTACATCGACGCACGAACCAGCAGGCTCTGTAGGCAGCTTATCAATCTCCATGAAGTCGTACTTGTACTTGGGCACAGTGTTGTCATCTGGGACAGCAACGACTTTGGTATTGCGGTCGAGTATAAGTTGAAGCAAGCGATCATCGCGCTCTAAATTTCGCTTCGCTGCACGGATCACGGCACTGGAGATGTGCACCACAGAACCAACCTGAAGTTGTGCCTCGATTGTGTCAATACTGTCATCAAAACCCGAAGCGCGAATTTCGTTACCATCTCGATCCAACAAGTCAACGGAGAAAACACGCCCGCTGGAGTTGTCACTTTGCCATTCTCGAATTCTAGTTTTTGTGAGAACACGCACACGCAATACCCAGTCCTTCGTAGCTTGTGCGCTTAGCGCAGCTATGATGACGATTTTTTGCTTCGATCGTTTGCTTTCGGTCTCACGCGTGTTATGCTAATGTCGGAGGGCGTAGCGTCATTGTTGTTGGATTTTGACTTGTTTCCGTGGTATGGTCAACAATTTTTTGTGAGTGTCGTCCAGTTTCGCTCTTCGGTTTCGTTGTCACTGTCATTGCCGCCGGGGTCCTGCTTCGTTCCCGTGTTGTGTGCAACGATGCCTTCTTCTACGTGCTTGTCCTCTATCGTGTTGTCGCTTGTGTGATCGGGGATTTCGACATTGTCAAGATCATTGTTTTCCATCGCGACGTACAGGTGGCTTCGTGGGACCGAGAGGAAAGAAGAATGAAGCTGTTAGGGAAGTAAGGAGGAAGTAGCAGTATTTTTGATCGTAATTCTAGTAAAGACGATGAGAGCGCTGATAGCCAGTTGGGATTGACTGGAAATGACGCTGTTGAGATACTCAATTGATGGAACGTGATTGATTGTTGTGTTTCAATTATTTTAATGCGAAATGATCTTTAGATATGCGCAGGTGTAGCTACAGTAGTTTATCATCTCTTGTGACGTGGTCCATTCTCTACTTGGTCGTATAAATGCTTGGCATTAGCCTTAGCTGTTTTGAACGCCTAAATGCTCCAGATAATGGGAGACAGCGAAGGTGGTCCGCACTTTTAACTCTTGACATTCCAACGTATACATGCTCGAACGCCCATTGACGACTGTATGGGTCGCCTGGCTCTAGGCACAATAAACTCGTTTGAGTGTGGTGCCTTGCGCCTTCCACCCCGAAATCACAAATGCGCGATCGACTGCTAATCGTCGGTAGTAAAGCTTGTGTGCTTTCTTTAAAAGACCACGGCCGAGAGTGACATGTTTTTGCGTTGCGAGGATCTACAGACTCCAATTGGTATAATAACGCTTTTCTTGTAGATTCGATTCCCAGCTTCATCTTGGAGCCACTCAATGTCGAGATTTTTTCAATAGGCCATTGCTCAGCCGAAAGTAAAGCACCATCAGCATCCAGTAGTTGTACGTTTATATACTCACGCGGAAAGGGTAAATCGATTGTTCCCAAAACCGGTCTTCACCGCTTCGTTTACTAGCTTCACCACTCGTTTTTGTTTGGCAGCATCATCCCAGCCCATTGAGCGGTATCGACATGGCGTTCCATTCGCAACACACCAATTGACATTATCGTTGTTATTATCCAGAATTTGCCCAGGAGCACCAGCAACAAAGTACGCAAAAAGCAAGGGGTTTGCAGTTTCATCAAACACAAGAGTGTCCAAAGCAGGCGAAACGGCTGCTTCGAGTTCTCGTCTCCACCAGAAAACTAGCTGATTCTTGCGTTTTCCGTACATCAAAGCTGCACAACCAGTGAGAGCAGTGCGATCGTTATTGCTCGTGACTAGCACTGTCATTTCATCAAGCCAGGCTGAATCAGCAATTATGTCTGTCGTGGTAAGCGGCCGAGTTAAGGCGTCCACAATTGCGTGTTTTATCGGTTTGAAGCGGTGAATTCCATCTAGACTCCATCGAAGTCCTTGTGGATAGAATCCGGGAAGTGCTCGAAATGCAGAAAGATTTTGTTGCTGGATCAATCAACTTGCCGCACGTTGCTGCGTTTCTAAAAAGAATACAATAAACCGACCAAGAAGAGCGCGAGCTTTTAGCAAGTCCTCTTGTCGCGTGAATATGTAGCAAGCTTTACACAGCGAAGTCCCACCAGTTACGTCAAGCTGCAGGAAGTCGCCCACATATCATGTAAGTGTTAGTAATGGACGGAGTGACCAACACATTCGTAAGTTTGTACGTACCAATAATATGGAGCGACCGCCATAAGAAACTGTCGTTCTGTACGTAGCCGGTTATCCAGTAGTGCGAAATTGTCAGCGCTGAGCATTGACATTTCATAGACAAACACTAGCCACACGTCGCTCCTAAACGTTGGTCGCATTAACGCATAGTCGTGATCCGATGGGTTCGTGTCAGGCGGTACTTTGAAATGTTCGGCCATCATCAAGATGAGATGCACCAATCCCTGTTGAGCAAGTGTTCACAGTGCGAATACCCCGACGTCTCAATGATTTTACAATCAAGCGAATCAGTGTGGATTTCCAGTTCCACCTCCACCATGTAAAAGAATTAGAGTTTGTTTTAGACGGCCAGTCCCCTGACGTTTTAGAATTTTGTCAGATACAGCACGTTGGTCTGGAGAGCATTTGTTCGCTCTGTTTCCGTTTCGCTAGTTTCAGATGAATAATCGGAAGCAATACGCCCACGTTCTCAAACGTGCAACATGGCTGGTTGTCCTATAATGTTCGATTTAGGTGGTATTTGCTGAACCCGATTAGCGATGGCTTTCAATTTCTCGATTTGACATGTTTCGTTTGCTGCAGAGCATCGTTGTTTGTGCTGATATACTGGAAACATCTTGACACTCAGTATGGCGGAAGCTGATAGGGTAGGAATCAGAGCCTCAAAGTCGATCGCAATGCAGTCATAGCATCAATCGCTCGCTGGTCCTTAGCGGCCGCCGCAATCAGCATTGTAGATAGTTCAGCTTTCCCATCTTGGCAGGATGCTCTTTGTTTCTGGTGTTGTGAATTACCTGGAACGGCCCAGTAACCAGCGTTTCGACCCTCCATACTGTGCAATAGTGCTGTTTCGTGAAATGCACAAATTTGCATGAAATTAGTTCCGTGCTTTTCGTGCAACTGCACGAAACTCGAAGCCACCGAAAGCTAGTAATCTATTACAGAAAGAGCCTAAACCAAAACTAGCCCTCACGGCGACAAACTCATGTACTACGCAGACCTTCTTTACTCGACTACATGTAAACTCGTTGCAAAAACCTCATCTACTACGCCCTCCCCATTCATGTCTTGACTACCCCAACACGCGAAATACGTCGTTGATTTAGACGTCAGACGGAAGCAGCCACACGGATCACACCCACGTAGATTCACGGAAATTGGCTATGCCCCCGGTGTCTGCCCTGTAGGGGCTTGGCTTGCCCCTATTAGAAGTATTCAAAACTTGCTGGACTTCAACTGGGTCTTCACTGTCGGATAATGCTTCAGAGTCGTCGTCAGAATACTCCTGAATACTCTCATCCGAGTCGCCCTCTACATCTGCATTAAATAATCCGCCCAACTCTGCATTCACTGATGACGGCGCGTCTATAAACAGAGCTTGGAATTCAATTTGGACTCGCGATTCCTTGTTGCCATTGTTGGTATCTATGAACTCCAGCATGTTCGCCCTCTCGTTACTAAGACCATTGTGTCGTTTGTGTGAATATTGCCATGCGTACTCCAACCGCGCTCCGCTGCCGCAGGAGATGTTGGTATAGTAAAGATCATCTGAGCAATCAAGGAAACCAGAGGATAGTTTATAACTCCAACCCAAGCCCACCATTCAACAGGGGGAATTTTAGAAAAATATCTTTTTCTTCCGGTGACCACCGAGCTTTCGATGTCATCAATCGAGAAAGCTGTTGTTGAGCCTGTACTGACTCGGACACCGTATACCCCATTTTAGTCGTTATCCGAACGAGCTGGTTTACCAGAGCAACAATTTCTTCTTCCGTAAAAATCAAGGATGTTTTTTGTGATCCAGCAAGTACGCAGGTTTCATCGAGTTCTTGTGAATAAACCGCCACCGTGCTCTGACCGCTCTACGAAATTGCTGCTGGACGTAGGATGGAATGCAGGGGTGTCTCTGATTGCAAACGAGACGGCTTTTCAGGTAGATGAACTGCTCATACATCACGGAAAGAGAGCACGAATCTTTCTCCAAATGTGCAATGCATTGGATCATAGGTTTCAGTAGATCCAGGACGACTCCGCCCTGACTCCAAAACGTGCCAGATGTCACAGTAACTTTGCGTCTGCAACTTTGGTTTGTTGTATGACTGAAGCAGTGTATCATCTTCCATGATTCGCTTGAGTGCAGATTCGTTGTCAAGAACTTTTAAATGCAGTTACGAATGCAATACCAACGAGTCGAAACGGTCACCACCAAATCACGTTGAGAGTTTGAAGGGTGATCTTCTTGATCTTCTCTTAGACGCTCGCTTGTGTTGGTGTGAGAACGAATAGTGACAGCCAGAGCATTAGCATCGTGAATCACTTCAGCCACAAATGATAACTTAGCGACGTCTTTAATCGAGAGATTGAGAGTGTGCGCTCCACAGCCAGTACAAAAAATACGTCACGTTCACTCTCTAGGATCCGCCAAGCCGTTTTCATATTTTTGGCGTTGTCCGTAGTCAGCGAAATCACCCTGACGCCTTCGCATATGTTTCCAATTTCATCAATCACGTCTCCTGTAATACTAGCAATGTAGGGTCCGGTCTTGATTGCGTCACCCGTGCACATTGTCTTCCAATGTATTGCACTCATACCTGGGCAAAGTACCATGAAATTAATCATGCTCTCGCGCCTTGGGCTTCGAGCATCCGTCCATCACAACAGCTACATACGGCTTGTCCGCCAATGTCTGAATGATACGCTCCATTTCTCCTTCATATGCTCTGGTTAACAGTCCATCAGCTAGATGGTGGCGGTTGGGCAGTGGCATGCCTAGGTACAAGCGTTCGAGGACTTTACGGGTCGACGGTAACTCAATTGAGTTGAAGGACCAGTTTGCTAGGTAGAACATCATCGCGATTTCATCCCATGCTTCAGCATTTTGTCTAGATCCAGCTCACTGCACCTCACATCGGCGGTATCCTCATCATTCCTCGCTGTGTTATTTCGGCGCTGAGCAGCTTCCGCCTGTTCTTATCGTTGCTTGAGCAGCTTCTGTCGTTTCGCAACTCGATCAAAATCCTGCCAAGCTCTACGCTTTTCAGTAGGGAGTGCCTGGCACTTGTTCAACACGTGTCGTATCAACTGACGGCCCGGCTGAACTTTGTTAAGGATAGTACCACAATGATTGCAAAGAACATCAGGGCGCTCCAGTTTTCAGTCAGGGTCAATCACCGTGAATTCATCGTAGACAGCTTGTTTGGGGCGGCCTGGCCGAACCATGGTAGCGCTGTATGCTTCAGCGGAAGATAACGTGTCCCATAAGCGCGCGGTTTGGCGCGCTTTTGGTTTGAATTGGATCGCACGCGTCTGAAAGATGTGTCCGTAAATAGCAACTTCATGTTTGCAAAAATTCGGACCTGTAGCCATGGTCTCGAGTTTCGTGCACATTTTTCCTTAGTGCACGAAACAGCACTACTGTGCATACCTCTTCATTCCTAGCACAGCGAAATATTTTCTGTAGCATATTTTCAGTAATGCGGTAGCGCTGGCGATTCACAAAAGACGCAGGACGTCGATTCCACAGATTGCAGATGCTATTTAATCCTTGTTTATTCAACTCGACTTCTGGTTTTCCCGTTGCAATGCTCCATGGAACGAATGCGCACAAAATATATCAAGGCCACAGATGGTTCTCGATTATTTTTCAGAACGGGTGCCGGGCCGCCACCAAACATAGGGGTTCAGAATTTGGTTCGAATAAATCCCTGGTAGGCCGGATGCAATGGATGGCTGGGTGATAGATCAAAACCGCGACGTTTAGGGCGTCCTCTTTGTATATCAGTGACTGGCACAGCATCGACACGAGGCAACAAATCTACGATCATTTCAAATTCCAATTGCGAAAGGTCATTAAACCATATTCCTCGATGCCGGCAAGACATTGCTTGAGAGAGCAACACTGCTTCCCCGTTGATCTTGTATATTCTTCCTCCACCGCGTGACGGACGAACTTTATCGGGTGTGGTTGTAGTCTCCGCATTGTTGCTGTCTGCAATCAATTCCTCCAGTTGTTCCCACATATTTACATTTTCCGATTCACCAGCTAGTGCTGCTTGCGAAAGGCCAAAACTGTCACTGTCATCATTACTTTTCGTTGTTCTATCTTCCACAGCAATCTCGGCATCTAGCCATGTATTGCCATCAATATTGTCTGCAATGTTTTCCTCATCGGAAGCGACACGATCTAGTTCATTGTCAATAAAATTCAAAAATGCATGAGGGTATATATACCAAAACGTGTCACTTGATACATATGAGCGATGCCCAGCTAGAGCGTATGCCATTAAAGAATGTGACCATTCAGCACCACCAGTAAACGCGTTAACAGTTCGGGTCGCAAGATATTTTGCGTCGCGCAGTGGATTACCGTAGTCTTCAGACACACTTGGGTATGTGCCATGCTTGTAGCACTGTTAGCATAACTGTGGCTGCGGCATTCAAATCCTCCCTTTTCCTTCGTCATATAAGTCTGCTGATACTCTTCAATTATATCTCCTGCATCCCGTCCATTAATGATAGCGGGATTTCCGTGAATTCAAGGATGCCACTAATGCCGAGGTGCGTTTCAACTAACATCGTATCTGCTGTAGGCCGGTGTTGCTCCCACAAAAGTACTCCATCAAGATGGTCACGTAGTAGTCGACCACCCCCACCATTGTGACGAACATCTATTCTTGCCGCAATGTTTGAAGCTATCGGTTCAACAGAAAGCTCAGCCTTTTTCCCGTTTTGAAGTCTCCTGGTTGTTTCATTTTAACGTATATCGGTTGTGTTGCAGCTGTGTAGTCACCACCTGGTCTGCACAATCGGCACGTGAATCTACCGCGCAGTCCTTTTCGGCAAGTGTGTGAATGCTTGTGCATATTCATTAAAATGGCCCTTTTTATAGAAGCAGCAATAAAACCTTCACAATCTGTAGCGGCTTGGGGGACAGGAATTTCAACAGCACGGGCATTCTTATCATCATGCTCGGCTGTCCTATCGAATCCCCAACGATGAAGTGAATCAGGAAGCCAAGTACACGAAGTAGCGTCCAACCACTCGTGTACTTGTGGTACTAGTTCTGGGCAACATGCATCTAGGCTCAGCAATTCGGGGAATATACAGCACCATACAAGATTCGCAGGCCACTGCCTCCTGGTCGCTGGACCCGTTCGATGACTGCAGCTGCGCGTGCCGATGTGCAGAACAGCAAGCGGTGTCGTTCCCGCCGCTCTAATCGCCATCGCCAGTAGTGCGATCGGTTGATTTTGGGTGTGCTTTCACCACGCTATACACAAGCTTGCAGGATAGCACGGTGGATCCATGCTTTGGGGGCTGTGTAGTGGATGCTGGGTATCAAGCCTGGATTCCACCGTTGGCATTTCCTAGATCCTAGATCTGGGACCAAGGAAACTGCTGGCTTCCTTGGGAAGGTGTGTCCGACGACAGACAACCAAGAATTGCATGTTGCATGTCGTGCTGGTAAGGCCTCTGGGGCTTGTGCCGGCTTGCATAAGGAATTGGTAGCTCTACATTTCTATTCTCACTTTGCCTTTGGCTTCCAACTACTCAAGTGGTTGGAAAGTCTGATCAATACACTTGGCTATCAGTTCCGTGCTGGTTGAGCCCCCGCCTTGCCGTGTGTTGATCGTTGTAGTGTTTCCCGGGTCTGAATCACCAAGCTTCAACGGTCACGTGAGCGTGTAATCTTCTATCAACTTGAGGTTCAACGACGCCATCGAAGGCAACGACGCGTCCGTACATGCCACGATTGCGTTCAGTATAGTTTCAGCATATCCGAATGTTGGTGTTTTCGGGACAGCAAAAAATATGGCGCGTCAGAGATGTAAATGATCGATCGAACACTTGCGCTGCAAGGCACGGGAAACGGCGTGCTACGGCAAGCCGAGTACGGGCGCTGTTGAAAAGTTCGCGAGGCAAATCGTTAAAGCGACCGTTTCGCCGACTATAGATGTTACCTGTGTCATTCCACCCGCCGTTCAGTCGGAGTTGAACAATTCGGTGCAATATTAAATCATCATGTTCCGGCGGCGCAATGGTTACCCAGTGCTGGGCAACGCCGTATCGATACCTCATCGCGCTTAGTTTTAGACGGGTGGCCGCTCGTTCAAATGGTGAAAATGCAACTGTTCCTCCAACAAGAGACAGCAGACGCAGCAAACTTGCGTTCAACGCTTTGTTGCGACGCTTTCTGGATGCACTGTGGCCTGAGTTAAACTCTCCTTAAAGACTGGGGTGCTTGCAAGACGACCGAAATTAAGCATTGACTGTGCATGTGTTGTTCCAACCCTTGCAGCTTTACGTACAGCGGCGTGGCGCTGCTGCTGATTGAAAAGAAGCGATACAAATTGGGTGCATGATTCGAAACGACCATCCCAGTCATTCATAAAATGATCGACATAGTCTCGAGGAAGTGAGCCCGACGGAAGCGACCCTGAACCAGCAAGAAAACAGCGTAGGGAAAACACCCGCAATAATTTTTGCATTGTCCAGCCATTCCACAAGAGGAACCGACCCCCGTTTGATTGGAATCACGTTGCGGAATTGTTGGCGATAATGTGTCTCATTAGCACCTTGTTCCAATACGTCCAACATTGCGTCAATCATGCTATGAACCAGATGAGTATCCGAATCCGTAACTGTGGGGAGCACAGCTGGATTTTACGAGTACGTTTGCTCGTCACCAATAGTTTCAACATCATCGCTTGTATTTAAGCTGTGATTTTGAGCATCCACAGTCTCAACGACTTCATTACCAAACCTCACACCGTCAACTATATCACGCTCCATTGAAGCCAAACGTCTTTGTTGTTCTAGCGAGTCGTGCACCCACTATCTGTTCATCGCGAAACACATTATTCAAGCAGCTCAAAACGCGTAACCTCTTATACACGTCAACAATCGGAATCTCATAGAGTCCGCGATATTTATTCTGCTGGACACGTCATTCCTCTCGGGGTCGATGAAGGTGACTCGAGGTAGGCATTCACGGTCAACACTCGGCAATACCTTTGCAATATGAAACGGACAATTCGAAGGAAAACAGATTGCGTGCCCACTACAATGTTTCCCGATATTGATGTCTCGAGTCCAAAGCATCGAACTGGTGTTATACACTTCAGTGCAACCTTGCTCAAAATCCGTAATGCTCTAATGCGCCCATTATCGTGACCAGAGGCGACACTATTTTTTTGCTTCGGGGGTTTCATGGCATTTCTTGCATAGAGGTATCCGAGCTCGGTTCATAACTAATTCAGGAATAAGAAAGTAGATGTCATCGCCGTCGAAGAGGACCTGGCGGTGAGCACGTACAACAATTTCTGGTACACCGTCAAAAAGACCAGCTGTTTCATTGTGGTCTAGCAGCAGTGATGTCAAGTCGTTCAGACTGCTGAAAGATACTGTGCTGGCTGCACCATGCAGCATCATCTTTCCACACGATGCACAAGCCCATACGTCAACAGCGTCAATTGACTGATTTCCGAATACTTGTTCTTGGCATTTTGATATATCATCTTGTGTTGGGGTGTCCATTAGAATACGTTGCAAACGTGCACTTGTAGAGTCACCAGCTACTCCACAAAGCTGCTGTTCGCCAAAAGCGAAAGCATCGGGATCGGTACCGCAGCAATAGTAATAAGCCAAGGCTAATCTCGGATCGCGTGTAAACGACTGTGAACGCGCCATGTCTGCAATATCTGCAAGCGTCATATCCACTTGTTTTTAGTATACAGGATCCGGCATTAGATAGGTCACCACTTGCTAGCCGCAGTCGTTATAACTGGGTACAGCGCTGCTCGCGCAGCCTTGCGTTGTCTGCCTCGCGACGTTCCTGTCTCTGTTGTAGGGTGAGCATACTTTCGCGCCGGCTTCTCCGTTCACGGGTACGAGTCTTACGTTCTTGTCTTTGTTGGGGAGTTAGACGACTTTCCCGTTGCCTTTTTGTTCACGTCGGCAATTACTGATAAAGTCTTGACGTTGTTGCGTAGTTTGCTGTGCACGTTGCATTATTGTCCCTTGATCTTCTGCGGTGCTATTGTGTAGTGTAGCAGGGAATGAAATATGAAACACGATGCGATTAGACCTGTGCCTTTCCGACTACGGTAGGTGCAAGAACCAACGGTGTGGTTGTTGGTTTGGGGTAGAGAGCAAATGCCGAAGTAAGTAGATTAGAGTTACTGAAATCTACCCTGTATGTCCTATATCCCCTTGACTCCCTGGTGGCCTCTGTGGCCACCCATTCTGGTTGACCAATAGGCGTCGGACCTGGAACGGTTCAGAGTGAACTGTGCCCACGGTCCAGAATGCGCAAGTGAACCGTGCATAACGGTGCACTTCAACACTCCCACTCACTGCTACTGCACGGTGACCTTGTCCTTGATCCTGCTTGCCTTGCGCAAGTACTTGTGCAACTTGGTTTCCACACCCTTCGTCAGCACGTCTGCAAGTTAGTGCTTTCTGTCGATGTAGTCGACCTTGACCGTTCCCTCTGCATCCGTTCCTTTTGACTGCTCCTTCGAAATCTTTACACCTCACACGGGTTCTCGACCGCCTTAGAATTCCGCTGACAGAAGCGTTCTGTCCCGTCGTCGATGTGCCGGGTCTGCTTGATCTTAAGCGTTCCAGCATCTTTGTCGTGTTCGATCTCTATACCTAAGATGAACTTAGCGTCACCTGGCTTCATCATCTAGGAGGCGTTCTTGAGTTCTTGAGTGTCTCCTTGACCTCACGAATCTCACCACACGTCTTTGCCGCGATAACCATGTCGTCCATATTTAGGTACACAAACACGTGGTCGTTCTTGTTGCACTTGACGTAGACACACTGATCGGCTCCACAGCTCTTGAAAACGTTCTGAAGGAATGCACGGTGGATCGTCTTGTTCCACGCACTGCAGCGTTCTTTGGACCGTGTATAGCCTTGTTCAATAGACACACGTAGTCCTGACCGTTCTCGATACGAACTGGAGCGTCCATGTAGACATGATCTACCAGACCGCTGTTCAGGAACGCTGTGTCAGCATCCCACTGTTCCGTGACGTAAGCATCCGCCACACACACAGCAAGTAGTGTTCATGTTCGCCACCGGCGAATCCGTTTCAAAGAAGTCTATGCTGAACTTCTGCTTGAACCCTTTCACAATCAGGCGTGCGTTGTAACGGATCACGCAACCGTTCTCGTCACGCTTCTTTGCAAACACCCATCGACACCCGATGGGACGGTTAGCCGTTCCTGTGGAGTCAAGGTCCACGTACCGTTCCGTAAATGCGAGAGTAATTCTGTCCTCATCGCCTTAACCCACTCCGTGAACTCGTCACTTGCCATCGCTTGTGCATACGTGGCTGGTGGATCCGTTGCATCATTAACACTTGCAGAGTATGCCAGCAGTGCCTCAGCGATGAGACCATCCTCATCAATCCTGGCACGCTTCGGTGTAGGGGGTCCGTCGCTTCCTTGTGACGTCTGCTCCTCGTCACGGTCTTTTGAGACTTCCAGCAAGAACACTGTCCCACTGGAACGCCTTGTGCGTTCCGTGTCTGGTCGACACACCAAGCGTTCTTCCGAAACCGAACCCTGTACAGGCTGGCACGGTGCCAGCACCATTCCACTTATAGTCGGTTTTTCTGGCGGCGACAGCCGCTGCTCAATGACTTCCTGTCGAGGCTCCACTTCATCCATATCCACATCTGTGACTGACTCCTCAACAGCTTCCATGGTTTTATCCATGACGGGTTGGAGTTCCACAAGTGGTGGAACGACTGCCTCGTCACCGTCCTTGGTCACGCTTATGACCGTTCCTTGGTCTGTTGAGGGCGTGTCGTATATACCGTTCACTTCACGCTCTTCCAACTTCACCGGCCGTGACACCTTGACCTTAGAAGCATCCAGGTCATGCACACTGTATCCTTTGACGTTCTCTGCGTAACCGAGGAACATGCACCTGAAGCTCTGGGCTCGAGCTTCGTCCTCTTTGCATCGTCAACATGTGCGTACCCGTGTGATCCAAACACACGCAGGTGATCTATTCGCGGCTTCACCTTGAAACCCATCTCGTACGGCGTAATTTCCGCGTTCGCCGAATTCGTGGTACGGTTGATGAGATACACTGCAGCACTAACAGCTTCCGCCCACCACTGCGTCGACACGGCCTTGTAGTGTTGCATGCTACGTGCCTTCTTCATGATCGTACGGTTTATGCGTTCTGCCACTCCGTTCTGCTGCGGACTGTACGGTACTGTACGCTGGTGCACTATGCCGTGCTGTTGACAAATCTCAGGGACCGTTCCGTTCACAAACTCCGTTCCGTTGTCGGAACGCAAGTCCTGATGCGTTCTCCCCATTGGTTTTCATGGAACGCCTTGAACTCCTTGAACTTGGTGGACATCTCTCCCTTGTTCTTCAGGAAGTACGCTACGACATACCTCGAGTAGTCGTCCACAAAAGTCAGAACGTACTTAGCACCGTCCTTAGATACCGTTCTCATCGGCCCAACCACGTCCATTGCACCCGTTCCAGCACACAGGACGTCTTCGCCAGGGAACGGAATGAAAACTGAGTCACCGTCTGCTTCCACTTCATGTACCCACCGCATAAAGTCTTAATACCTTGGCGTACCACCGGAATCTCGGTGGTGGAACGCTGAGTCCGTTCCAGAGCGTTCTCATTAGAGTGTCCAATGCGAGCGTTCCATTGCTCCCACTGACTGTCAGCCCCGACGTACTCAACGAAGCGTGCCGCTTCCTGCTCGCAGTCCAGAATGTACGCCTTGTCGATCGTCTTCCCCAACGCAATTACGCCGGTCTTGTCCCAGATGGTGCACGAGAAACGCTGGAACGCCACGCTAATGCTGCGTTCCGCCAGCTTTCTCACCGACAGCAACCTTCTGTCGAGTCCTGGTGTATGTAGTACCTCCACCATCTTGATCCGTTGGCCGTCTAACCCGGTCAATCTAACCGTTCCGCGTCCTGCCACGTGTAACTTTTTGCCGTTCGCAATCGAAACCTCGATGCCGGCATCCGTGACCTCGTAGTCATACAGGTCACCACGGTGAGGGTCACGTGCGACGTCGCACCACTGTCGATCAGCCACCCGGCCAAGCGTTCCTCACCGACTGCGAAGACCACGTCGTCCTCGCCTAGACAGCTCCCAGCGGTGCATTCCCGCTTCATGTGTCCAATCTGGTTGCACTTGAATCACTTGCCCTTAAAACCACCAGCGTTCTTCTGTGGACCGTTCCACTTACGACCGTTTCCCTGGTCACCCTTGAACCGTCCTGCGTTCTCCTTGAACCGTCCAGCGTTCACCTTGAACGCGCGTTCCTTGGTCTCCTTCTTCCGCAAGCGTTTACACTCCTTCAGCATCTTCTCCTTCACGTCCATGAGTGTGGTATCCTTGGCGTTCTCCACAATCAACGTGATGAGCTAGTGCTCAGGTGGTAGGCTGCTCAGTAGCACCACCAGCTGCCGCGACTCGTCGACGGGCCCTCCTAGTGCCTGCAGGCCGATGACCAACACGTCGAAGGCGTCGATATGCTTGGTTATCGTCGCACCGTCCTCCATCTTGAACTCGTGGAGGCGCCGTGTCATCCTGACACGGTTATGGAGAGTCGAACGGCTGTAGAGCCCACGGAGCGTTCCCCACGCATCCATGGCACGCCTCGCCGACCGTACCTTGGTCTGGTGCTGGAGCTTCACGCCTTGCGCGATGATGCCGAGTGCCTTGGCGTCGTTTACGATCCACGCCTCCGTGATCTCGTGCTCCGGCTTGACCACCTCCACGTGCGCCAGAAGTCCCTTCCTGGCGAGCGTCATCCTCATGTTGTACTCCCAGTGGAAATAGTTTCCACTTTCCAGGAGGACTTCGGCTTTCTTGAACGTCATGGTCGTAGCGTTCCGTGGAGGGCGTTCCGGGCAGAGTGTAGCTTGCGGCGGTTAACCGGTTGGTTTGGGGTAGAGGGCAAATGCCGAAGTAAGTAGATTAGAGTTACTGAAATCTACCCTGTATGTCCTATCTCCCCTTGACCCCTGGTGGCCTCTGTGGCCACCCATTCTGATTGATCAGTAGGCGTCGGACCTGGAACGGTTCAGAGTGAACCGTGCCCAAGCTTCGGAATGCGCAAGCGAATCGTGCATAACGGTGCACTTCAACAGTGGTGGATCGCCACAAATAAAAAAAACACCGTGAGTCTGTTTTCATCAGACGATCAGACAATATTTGGATCATAAGCGTTTCAACGTTGAACAAAATATTAAGCAGTCAAAACATAAGGCAAAAGGATTTGACCACCACTACGTTTCTTAAAAACTAGGCGATACTTTGTTGTGCCTCAGAAAATAGCGGGTTTAATCGCGTACGTGATCACTCCGTGTCCGTTGGATCAAGCGATCGGTAGTACTGGCAAGGACCATCCTCAATACCTTGATGACCTGGAATCCGCAATGGATAGGCTCTCTCAACACCGTTGCCGTCTTGATTGGATGGTCATTCTTCAACATGGCCAATATCGTCGAATTCGTCCAAAGGCTCCACTTCAGGCACTGGTTCCTCTTCGTCAGCCTCTTGAATACCATGGCCGTGCTCCAAGCGTATCGCCACTTCTCCTGCATCAGCATCTCGCAAAAGACGCGATCTTGAACCAACAGGGATCAAATTCGTGTAGACAATGGGTAACATTCCCGTCATGTCGATAAATTCAAAAAACAATTCTGAGTATACGCCATGGATGCTTCATTCCCTTTTACCGCTAGCCTAATCGAGAACTGATGGGACCTAAGTGATGGGACCAGATACTCCGAGGATATTTCTTTATATTCTTTTTATACCGTTGAGTGACCACCCAGCAAGTCTTGTAAAATCAACCAGTCCGCAAGTAAAAGCAAACTTCTACATTTGGATTAACAGCCTTCAATTAGAGAATGCAGTCATTTTAGCGAAGCCTGCAATTACTGAATGCAGTCATCTTAGAGAACCCACGTGGCGCCAATATGCAACTCTATTGGTTTGTATGTTGCCTCTCGCTACGTTATGTGCAGACAAAAACTATGTGCCGACATTTATGTTGCGGGAACGGCCGACTCGTTAAGCTTGATTTTTGTATGTGTTCCAACCGCCAAATCCTCAAAAGTTTTCACTTCCAAGGCATTCCATACTTTACTCTATATAAATTCTCTTTGGCGAAGATTTTGTTGCATTACAACAACAAATAATGTAGTGTTAGGCTGCTGCGCAGCTCTCTAAGAGAACTTCGACCCCGTATCTATTTTGACTATTTTCAGTGCAGTGGGCGCCTTCCAAAACGTGGCACAGACGGTTTTATGACACCCTACCCCAAACATTAAACGTGACTAAAAAGGTCGCATTAAACGGCCAATAGAACAGTTGGTTTGATGATATCGAAAATCGATGTTATTAAACTACACGTTTAATGCGCATTAAATCTGTTTAATGCACCACCTCAATCCTGCAACCTCATTAAACTTGTCTTGTGTTTGCATCACAAATTTTCAGCACCTTAAAATGGAAACAGGCCAGCACTCCTGTGCGCTTGAATTTAAGTGGGCGATCTTAGAGGTTCGCGCGCGTTGGTCGCGCTGCTTTCCTGCCCGAAATCCGTTCTCAATCACAATCCAATTCGCGCTGGAGCTCAAGCCGATTACAGCTGCAGAGATTTCGTGTCTGGTATGGCTGCTGGGACGTTTACTGCAATCTTCATTCAACTATGGATGATGGCTAATAGTGGTGCGATGATGTAGTTTCCTCTGCTAGGCGTCTATTTTGTTTGCGCGGCGTAGTTGGCCATCAACTCGCGCTGTCGTCCTCAGTGCGAGTACATCTGCTCTTGTGTTCCCAACGTTAGTATGCATGAGCTAATCTTCTGTGGTAATGTGTCTGCGACTAGACCTCCCACCCCGAAGTGTAGACTGCATCGAGCCATGTGTGAGATGCCAGGGGCTCTAAAAAGCGACCCCATGCCCTCGAGGATCTGACGGATTCGTTGGTCCTGTTCGACAGGGCAAAGCGCCGCAATGTTCCAGATGTGATCGCGCAATGCCGCGATACCAAGCCCGGGATAGCTGCTGTGCCTTCTGCCGCCTCTGCTGCTCTTGCGTCGACAGGCTCAGAAGCATCGCGTCGCCTGCGCCGAATGACATCCCTATGTCTGAGTTTACGCTTGTGGGGGAGGAAGACGTTGGTGCTGGCCCGGGCGGAGGTTGTGTAGGCTATCAAACGCCTGTATCAAGTGGCAACGACACCGTGAGTGACCCTAATGTAGAGACAGCTGTGTTGCTGGACCTCACATCACCATGTGGGTCCCAAGCAACCACGATCGCGCCATGGTCTCCAGATCGTGGCTACCTGAGTTTCAAGTCGAGCAGCCAGGCATCTGATGTGTTTGGCGGTCGTGACGACGTGCCTAGCAGTAGGACGGAAGTAGTGCGAGTTCCGGAGAGGACGCCTCCTCCGTCTACCCAAGACTCGCAAGCAACAGTCGCAAGTTCTATTTCCTGTGGGTCCCAGGGATTTGTGGAGTTGCATTCGACTGGAGGGCGAATGCAACGTAGTCAGTGGGTGCCATTGTCATGGCCCTCTTACGTGACGCTTCTGGAGGCGCACCGCAACCTGTCGCAGCTTCGGGTCAAACCTAAAGCTGTCGGTCTCGTATGCAGTTGCAACGCTCCGTGTAGTGCCCAGACTCGCAGTAACGCGAAAAACAACTGATTCTGCACTCGTGAGAACTGCCCATTGAAGGGTTTATGCGGAAATGTACTACGAGCAGATGACAACCTGGAGCTGCGTCGCAACGAGCAATCAGCAGAGGTCGGTGTCTTCAGCATTGGTTGCATCCCGGCCGGGACTGTCATCGGCCAATACTTCGGTCATTTTTAGCGTTTTGGCCAACCCTCTGCTGATAGGGCTGTAAATGGAGGCTGTCGTATGCAGCTCGACACACGATCTATTGGCGAGGACGTCGTTGGGATCGACGCTATGTGGGGCGGAGGAACGATGAGGTTCGTCAGCCATCATTGCCACACCAACGCACGCTTCCACGATGTCCAGTCGGTACTCATCTCACAGTGGTTGTGCCACGATCCGCAATGTGTTCCCTGACCCAGCTGGCTTATGAAGCTCCCTGTCGACGGAGCAGGTCCTCGCATGTAGCCATGTGTTTTTACTTATATATACAAAAATGAAGGTGATTGTTGACGAGGTTTTTACTGATGTTTAGCCGACCGCTCATTCGAGCTTCTCGCAGAGAAGGCTGACTCGCATCCTTCAGGGATCTGTATCCAGTGTCAGCGATGGGGAAGGTTATTCGCTAACAGAGTATCGATCCGGGGGTTAGCGTGACTGACGATGTTCTTGTTCGTACCTCCTGTCGTTTAAGGGTCGTCGAAGTGGCTACATCAACTACTCGGACAAGGAAATCGACCTACTTCACGCTGTGGCCGCTGTGCTAAAGCCGCTTGGAAAGAACCACTGGGGTAAAGCTGGCACGATTTACAACAAGTTGCGCCCCGCGGACTGGCCCTCACGCGATTCAGAATCTCTGCCGCGTAAGTTCAAGAATCTCTACAACATGAAGAAACCAAACGGGTCTAGGAGATTCCTCCGCCGTGGAGGCGGCCAACAGAATCCACCACGAAATTGGTCAGGTTACAGCAAGTAAAAATCGTACGGCGGCGCCGACGATGGGCGCGATGACGAGGAGCTATTGACCGCAGTCTAGAACGCTATGAAGACTGAAGGGGTGGCAACCGCGACCTCGGGGGACGAGGAAGGCGGGAAAGGCAGCTGGATGAATGTGCAGCTCTCCGCTGACCAAGATGCAGGCCCATTGGATTCCGATACATATCCTGCCAGCGCTGATCTCGCTGATCATGCACTGCGCGATACGACGAACGAACACAATATGAATCCTTCTGGCTTGATAGGCACTTTTGTCAGCAGAGGGTTGTAGACGCCCAGCTCGCGATTGATATGGAACTCTCGGATTCCTCGGACAGTGCTGAAACTGCCGACGAAGCAGCGTCCCTCGCTGGTGGCACCCAAGCGTTGACAAGCGTCAACACTGAAGGAATGACTGGTGGGTTAAGCTCGACCCAGTTAGACCGAGCCGCCACTTAGACCACGCCTACATCAGGTGCACGTCCACGCAAGAAACGCCGCCTTTTGCCTACGTTAGCAAGTCCAGAAGGTAAACCGCTTATAGGGATTCAGCAAAGTCCGCGGACCACAGCCTCGGCGGCTATCGTGGTGCAGCTCCCGCCCCCAAGCAAAGGCCCAGCATCTGTACCCTCAGGCCAGCGCCCCCAGATGCATCAGCCTGGACTGTGGCGAGCACGAAGGCGGTGTAAGCAATGGGACAGCAGCGAGACAGCAGCTGCAGCAAAGAGGGCGGGGAGGGCGGCAGCACGGCGGCGAGAAGATGACGGCAGGACGAGGACAGCGTGCCCTGTGTGGGGGCGGCGACGACAGCGAGCGTGTGAAGGGCGACGTGGACAGCGAGCATGGGGAGGGCGAGGACAGCGTTCGCGAGGACCGACACCTCCCCTTGCTCGGTGTCAAGGGAGACTAGGGCAGCACCTGGGCATGGTGGAGCCTAGTGTTGCTGCCAGAGTGAGGGCTTGCTACTGGAGGACGAATAGTGCGAGGAATAGTTTATAGTTTATATTAAATAAATGCAATAATATCCTTCTGCTGCTTGCTCGTGTCTTTAGTGCCTTAGTGATCTGATCGTATCCAACATGTTAACTTGAATGCTCCTAGTTTACTTCGGAGGAGTTAACCTCATGACCTCATGAGAGGGCGTCGCCCAGGAAACTCGGTTGAGTTGGTGATACATAGTAGTGGAGGCGACAATACAAAACGTAAGTAGTAGTAACACAAACTCGAAGTGATGTGTCGGCAGCATCCCTGATATTCGTTTGATATCTGCATTACTTGCTTTCACTATGGCTGACTCACATATTTCGGCCGTCCTGCCGACATTATACGTCGGCAAGTTGTCGGCAAGCTAAACACCTACCCCTAGTAATTATCATTGGCCGAAATGAGAGTCGACAGCCTCCGCATTCGCTATTAAGCAATATTCGAAATGTGATTGTGCAATGGACGCCATACAATAGCTAAGTAAAAATATATGTATGTCGGCAAGGTCACGATATTCATTCCATACGACTCACATTAAAGTCTATTTCAGTCAAGGAAACCCCAAGAAAATTGAAGTAGTGGCGGCTTCAGAGCAAACAAACGAGCCATAGCTCGTTGCCTCTCTGCTGTAGGCCAGGTGATTCGTGCTTGTCCAAAGCCCATTAGAGCCATCGACAAGGCTTCTTCTGCGGCGTTGATAACTCTACTGACAATGGGGGAAGGGGCTCCAAAGGTGAGACATAGCTGACTATTGTGCATTGATCCCACATAATAGACCAGTAACAATCCCAGCACTTAATCTAGATGTTTCAATCGAGGGGCCTCCTGCCGTTCGAGTTCGGCGAAGGCATGCGGTAGAAATCCGCGAACCGCACAAGTAAATTCTCGAGCGCGAGTCTGTATCACAAGAAACACAGTGAGGACTGCTGCTATCCCACCCATAGTACGACGTGCAGGTTCTTACAAACTTAAACCTGTCACGTTCAGAAAATTTAGATCCGTGCCGCTCCTTCACAACTTCATCCAGTCTGCGTGCTCTGCTTCAGGCAAGCAGTCCGTGGTGATATAATGCCGAGCCCGCAGCAAACGTTGCCGCTACGAGCGTATAGCTCTTCGTTGATGCGTCGTCGTAGATCCTTTAGAGCAATGGTTGCGCGGCGTCTAGTGCGTGACAGCCTCCAGCAGGTCAACAATAGAAGGCGGTCGCCCATTTCTGTCGTGTTTCAGGCAGAAACAGCCAGACTGCGCGCAAAGATTTTCCCACCCTTCGTAATTCGCAAATTAGCCTTCGCCGGGTCTGAAATTTGTCCTTCCGACTTGTCGCATTCTTTCTTATCATATTCTACCGAGGTCAAATTACACAGAAAGACAATACAACCTGGACGTATTAAAGATCTAATGCTCGTTCTGGTCGTTGATTTTTGGCACTCGCCTGCGCTCGCTGCTGTGGATACCCTAACCTCAGCACTAAACGTGACTAAAATCTTTCTGCATAAAACAGTCTGTGCCACTTTTGGAAGGCGCCCAGTGCGTCACCCAGTAGTTGTATTAATATCGGTATGATATTACAAAATACTAAATACTGAAATCAGGCACTCAAGTCTAAGGTACGTCTACTGCATACAGACAAGATGTCGACTTGAGCGGTAATCGCGCACCAATTTCTTGCAGTTGGGATAGCCTACGGATCTGAGCTTTTGCACTGAGCTCCATGGGCATCGTAGCTAGCGCTACACGATTTGGCCGGATGCTAATTTTGGTAAGCGAAAAGGTGAATTACAATCCTCTCAAGCACGCGCATTCTCCTCACGATTATGCTTGAGCAGTAGCTGCTTCTCTGCGTGGGCATCGTCCGTACGGTTTCTGTGACCGCCCACAGCGATGCCTCCGAGAATACATTAAATACCGTGAAGGACACGTTGCCTAGCCACGATCGAGCCAGCACGCCAAACGCAACTTTTCTCCCCCACAACTACAAAAATAAACTCACGAATGCCCGAATTCCAATGTATCCGACGGAATCGTGGAAGCGTTTTCGCCGTACAATTCACAAGTAGTAACTATGCAGTAGCTACTAGGGCCACAATTACTATTACTCCGACTACTGAACCTACTATCGTAGATTTACGGATATTCGAATACCAGTATGAGGTAATACAGGTAGTAGTATCATAAAATAGCCACTATTCCCGGGATTACTCTCGAACTCTGCTCCCGGCGCCTGCGATCGAGTAGACGGGGATACCACGACGCGCTACGTGACGGATACGTCAGAGCTGGTGTCCAACGTGCCGTACGGCAGCGATACTACTGAGAGCACCGAGACCACCGAGACGAAGTACACAACCGAGAGGTCGGAGGTGACGTTGGCATCATCTTTAGTTTCCACTGCTGGTATGACGTCAATCAGCTCCACCCAAGAAGCGGGTTCTCGTGAATACGGAAGGGTTCTGCTTGGAGGAATCTGACGGCAGCATCGTGACTAAGAAGGTGCGTACGACGCGGTACACATGACAATCGCCGCTGGTAAACTGGTGACTGCGATTAAACTGGAGACGAAGACGGAGACGGAGAACACGGACGGCAGCAAGAGGACGACGGTGGCGACGGAGACTACCTTGGAGAGGCCACCGAAATGGCGGCGATACATGATAAGACAGTACGAAAGCTTAAAAGAAATCGAAGGAGCTGGGATTCCCAGTGGGAGGAGTGATGGAAAGAATTCGCGGGAGAAGACGGATCGCAAGAAAGGGTCTTTTGCTTCGAGTATTGCAACTGCAACAGGTGGTGTTTTGGTTGAAGTTGCTTCGAAGTCGAAGAATATGAATTGTGAACAAGCATCGAAAATGACACAAAGTACACCAAGGTCTCATGTCGAAGGTGGTGCAGGGATCAAGAATACAGAGAATGCGACTTTGCTGGCCATTTGTTCGACGCCACCCTACAGTGCATTGCTGGTTCGGTGACGAGCATGCCGTTTGGCACAGCACGACCTCACTGCGTGAAGCGCTGTGTCTTATTGCATATATACGACAGTCTGACAAGATATCTGACAGCCACAAGCTCGATATCGTGAATGCTTGCCTCGAGCAACTGGAGATCGCAGAATTATCTGCCACCGTTTTCTATATTATGATTGTTATGCTTTATTTTCTTTTACTTTTTGTCCATTCCAACCTTCGAGCTGCACATCCCCGGGTTTACCACCCGGGTCCCGTAATCGAGTCCGGTGCGACACCGTTTCCCAGCCAAAGTCAAGTCATATGAAAAACATCATTACATTTTAAACAGAGTTCTTTTGGATGACCCCCTTCCCGAACGTCTGGCTGGAGCTGCAAAAACAAATATTTAGAGAAGGGGTGTCATCCTCATATTTGCTATCGTCGTGCTGGACCCATTTGTCGCATTGGACCCGATTATTACGGTAGAAACGGTACCAAAATACAGTACAATGAAACCGCAAAAAAGGGTACCGAGATTGAGAGTCTGGGTGTCGAATATGGACGTGGCTCATCGAGGTCGGGAGCAGCGATCTCGCTGGCTTCGGATGGTTGTTTAGCGATCGAGTGGGTCGGTTCCAAGTCTGATGGGTTATAGTGGTGCTGGGAGAGGGGTCGCGTGGAGAGGTATTGCATCGGTAGTTGTGCACGAGCCTTCAGCGCGCGGCGTCGAACTCGGGCGTGGCTGGTCGAGGTCGGAAGTCGCAGTTTCTCGGGAGGAGAAGGGTATCCGTGTATGCGATGACTTCGTCGGAGATCTGTTCCATGCTATTGACGTTTATTTTTGGGATGCCGGTGTCGGGTGCAAAATGAGTCCAGTTACGTGGCTTATGTGAAGTATTGACCTTTCTCGATAAGGTATGTCTGGGATCGTGGTCGGCTCCGTAATTAGATAGGACTAAGGAAAGCGCCCACCCGGTGAGGTTATCTTCTTGTGCCTCTACGAAGGCACGCTCCTCCAAAAGATATCAAGAAAACTGCGCTCTGCCAGGAATAACTCTGGTCCAGTGCCGCAAAGAGAAAGGTGTCAAGGTATGCATTCGCGATCGCTCTTTTTCGGTGAATATCCAGCTAGCGCCGCTCATTCCGGCTTTTGCGCTGACAACAGAGAAGTGTCAAAGTCTCACCGTGGAGAAAGTTGTCATCAGTCCTCTGGGCCACTTCACTAGACGACAACCTCAGCGTTCCTCGTTTTACGTTGCCGTTACGCGTGTAAAGAGGTTGCACATGTATCGCTCACCCTTCAGTTTCTCGAGCACTTGAAGCCTTCAGACGCCGCTCTTAACGAGACCGCCGTCTTCGTCAGCTTGAATCAGTTTCCAACCAACATCTCGTTCTTCAAGGGGAGTACTTGGCTCAGTTATACTTTTACTAACACCTAAATTTCAGAGCTTCCTCATGTACCGCGCGACTTTGTTCCATTTGGACTTACATTTTTATTTATTTTGTGTGCATACATTGCATTATCTACCCCCGATTCCGAACCGGGACCGGAACAAAGCAGGTGATCTAGTCAAATCTGACCACAAAATTGGAGTCAAGTAAGTGTTTATTTTTACCTCAGGTCTTCTGCTTGAAAATTGGTGCAAATTCGAGATGTCTGGGAGGGGGCGAGACACTGCAAGAAGCGCACGACACCATGGAGGACGAAGCTCGAATTCGATTTACCTTGATGGAGTCTGTCCAGAGAACCTATGAGAAACCCATAACCGAAAAACACGCACAGCAGTCGCCAACAAGAATTTGTGGACTGGTGCACATCCAAGGCTACAACGTTCAGTGACTTGATGAGGTACACAGTAACAGGAGAAAAACTTCACCTCGTCCTTGAAGGGCGCGTCATCGGTCGAGCAAAACGCCACAAGGCATTAAACGCACACAGTGGCAGAACAGAAACAAATGGGAGATCGACTGTAAATGGGTTGGTTTGTGGGAGCAGCAAACAAGGGCAAAACGTAACAGTAATCCTTCGCCTCGGGACAACGCTGTTGAAACTAACACAAAACGATGAGGATGAGAGGATGGAAAATAACTTTGGAAGTAGGAGATGCGAAGCCAGTGGCCCAACGCTGTCGACAAATTGCCCCACATCATTTGACCAACGTTTATGACCTGATCACAAAGCTTTTGAGACCGGACTCATTAAATTTTCTGAATCAGATTGGGCATCGCCAATTATTATCGTGCTGGAGTAGAATTGATATCAGGATATGCACTGATTACAGAGTGGTGATACAGGTTATTAAACTGTTCCACTATCATCTACCCCTGACCGATGACTTTCTTATCGTATATGAGGATGCATTGTGGTACATGAGCTTGGACACGGCTTCAGGATTCCGAGCCATCCCTATGACGATCAGGGCCAAGCTAACATCTACGTTTATCTGTCCTTTCGGTCAGTGGCCATGCCTTTCGGTTTAAAAAACGCTCCGCTCATCTATCAGTTGATGTCGAACAGTTCTTTGTGGGGCTTTGTACGCCTCCAACCCAAGAGGAAGTTGAGGTCGATTAAGATGTCTTGGAACATCTGGACTTGGCCGATGCTGAGCCAGGACACCCTGGACCAGAGATTTCAGATCCAAGAAGTCCGAAGATAACGTCCAGCTTAAAAGGAATTCAATCCTTGGGCTGTTTAAATTAGCACAGTAAATTTATTGAAAACGTGCCTGTTATCGTAGCTGTACTTCATGAGATCGCTCTGCGTCGAAGGCTGTAGCGACTGTTGGAGAACTCGGGCGTGACTCTCGCGATGACAACTGCGTCCGCTATCACGCTCGAGGTCGGCAGCCCCAAGCGCGATGCGAAAACGACGCGTAAAAGCGAGCAAAAGTGCCGCGACCCGGGATCGAACCAGGGACCTTCAGATCTTCAGTCTGACGCTCTCCCAACTGAGCTATCGAGGCGCCAAAAATCAACTCTCCCCTCCTACTCCCAAATTTAGTAGCCGCACACAGCCTCGCACAGGCTTCTACACGCCGCAAACACATACGTAACGCATGCTTCGGACACCCATCTTGCCCGACCAAAATGCTCCGCCGATCTACTGTAGCACTGATCGCCGCGAGGGACCGACAAACACGCTCTCGTCACAGACTCGCTGCGCCGCTCCCGCTCTCAATTCGACTCGTTCACGAACCCGACAGCCACACCGGCCGCATCAGCGACCCCCTACGACCCGGAACGAATCGTTTTGAGCACGGTTGACTTTCGTTGACACTCGACAATGACGCTCGTGGTCGGAATTGAACTGGGGGCCTGACATCGCTCTGCGTCGAAGGCTGTAGCGACTGTTGGAGAACCTCGGGCGTGACTCGCGATGACAACTGCGTCCGCTATCACGCTCGAGGTCGGCAGCCCCAAGCGCGATGCGAAAACGACGCGTAAAAGCGAGCAAAAGTGCCGCGACCCGGGATCGAACCAGGGACCTTCAGATCTTCAGTCTGACGCTCTCCCAACTGAGCTATCGAGGCGCCAAAATCAACTCTCCTCCTACTCCCGAATTTAGTAGCCGCACACAGCCTCGCACAGGCTTCTACACGCCGCAAACACATACGTAACGCATGCTTCGGACACCCATCTTGCCCGACCAAACGCTCCGCCGATCTACTGTAGCACTGATCGCCACGAGGGACCGACAAACACGCTCTCGTCACAGACTCGCTGCGCCGCTCCCGCTCTCAATTCGACTCGTTCACGAACCCGACAGCCACACCGGCCGCATCAGCGACCCTACGACCCGGAACGAATCGTTTTGAGCACGGTTGACTTTCGTTGACACTCGACAATGACGCTCGTGGTCGGAATTGAACTGGGGGCCTGACATCGCTCTGCGTCGAAGGCTGTAGCGACTGTTGGAGAACTCGGGCGTGACTCTCGCGATGACAACTGCGTCCGCTATCACGCTCGAGGTCGGCAACCCCAAGCGCGATGCGAAAACGACGCGTAAAAGCGAGCAAAAGTGCCGCGACCGGGATCGAACCAGGGACCTTCAGATCTTCAGTCTGACGATCTCCCAACTGAGCTATCGAGGCGCAAAAATCAACTCTCCTCCTACTCCCAAATTTAGTAGCCGCACACAGCCTCGCACAGGCTTCTACACGCCGCAAACACATACGTAACGCATGCTTCGGACACCCATCTTGCCCGACCAAAACGCTCCGCCGATCTACTGTAGCACTGATCGCCACGAGGGACCGACAAACTCGCTCTCGTCACAGACTCGCTGCGCCGCTCCCGCCTCAATTCGACTCGTTCACGAACCCGACAGCCACACCGGCCGCATCAGCGACCCCTACGACCCGGAACGAATCGTTTTGAGCACGGTTGACTTTCGTTGACACTCGACAATGACGCTCGTGGTCGGAATTGAACTGGGGCCTGACATCGCTCTGCGTCGAAGGCCGTAGCGACTGTTGGAGAACTCGGGCGACTCGCGATGACAACTGCGTCCGCTATCACGCTCGAGGTCGGCAGCCCAAGCGCGAATGCGAAAACGACGCGTAAAAGCGAGCAAAAGTGCCGCGACCCGATCGAACCAGGGACTCAGATCTTCAGTCTGACGC
>JAAVTI010000601.1:0-16606 GCA_011947335.1 Phytophthora constricta | reverse complement strand
GGCTTCGGATGGTTGTTTAGCGATCGAGTGGGTCGGTTCCAAGTCTGATGGGTTATAGTGGTGCTGGGAGAGGGGTCGCGTGAGAGGTATTGCATCGGTAGTTGTGCACGAGCCTTCAGCGCGCGGCGTCGAACTCGGGCGTGGCTGGTCGAGGTCGGAAGTCGCAGTTTCTCGGGAGGAGAAGGGTATCCGTGTATGCGATGACTTCGTCGGAGATCTGTTCCATGCTATTGACGTTTATTTTTGGGATGCCGGTGTCGGGTAAAATGAGTCCAGTTACGTGGCTTATGTGAAGTATTGACCTTTCTCGATAAGGTATGTCTGGGATCGTGGTCGGCTCCGTAATTAGATAGGACTAAGGAAAGCGCCCACCCGGTGAGGTTATCTTCTTGTGCCTCTACGAAGGCACGCTCCTCCAAAAGATATCAAGAAAACTGCGCTCTGCCAGGAATAACTCTGGTCCAGTGCCGCAAAGAGAAAGGTGTCAAGGTATGCATTCGCGATCGCTCTTTTTCGGTGAATATCCAGCTAGCGCCGCTCATTCCGGCTTTTGCGCTGACAACAGAGAAGTGTCAAAGTCTCACCGTGGAGAAAGTTGTCATCAGTCCTCTGGGCCACTTCACTAGACGACAACCTCAGCGTTCCTCGTTTTACGTTGCCGTTACGCGTGTAAAGAGGTTGCACATGTATCGCTCACCCTTCAGTTTCTCGAGCACTTGAAGCCTTCAGACGCCGCTCTTAACGAGACCGCCGTCTTCGTCAGCTTGAATCAGTTTCCAACCAACATCTCGTTCTTCAAGGGGGAGTACTTGGCTCAGTTATACTTTTACTAACACCTAAATTTCAGAGCTTCCTCATGTACCGCGCGACTTTGTTCCATTTGGACTTACATTTTTATTTATTTTGTGTGCATACATTGCATTATCTACCCCCGATTCCGAACCGGGACCGGAACAAAGCAGGTGATCTAGTCAAATCTGACCACAAAATTGGAGTCAAGTAAGTGTTTATTTTTACCTCAGGTCTTCTGCTTGAAAATTGGTGCAAATTCGAGATGTCTGGGAGGGGGCGAGACACTGCAAGAAGCGCACGACACCATGGAGGACGAAGCTCGAATTCGATTTACCTTGATGGAGTCTGTCCAGAGAACCTATGAGAAACCCATAACCGAAAAACACGCACAGCAGTCGCCAACAAGAATTTGTGGACTGGTGCACATCCAAGGCTACAACGTTCAGTGACTTGATGAGGTACACAGTAACAGGAGAAAAACTTCACCTCGTCCTTGAAGGGCGCGTCATCGGTCGAGCAAAACGCCACAAGGCATTAAACGCACACAGTGGCAGAACAGAAACAAATGGGAGATCGACTGTAAATGGGTTGGTTTGTGGGAGCAGCAAACAAGGGCAAAACGTAACAGTAATCCTTCGCCTCGGGACAACGCTGTTGAAACTAACACAAAACGATGAGGATGAGAGGATGGAAAATAACTTTGGAAGTAGGAGATGCGAAGCCAGTGGCCCAACGCTGTCGACAAATTGCCCCACATCATTTGACCAACGTTTATGACCTGATCACAAAGCTTTTGAGACCGGACTCATTAAATTTTCTGAATCAGATTGGGCATCGCCAATTATTATCGTGCTGGAGTAGAATTGATATCAGGATATGCACTGATTACAGAGTGGTGATACAGGTTATTAAACTGTTCCACTATCATCTACCCCTGACCGATGACTTTCTTATCGTATATGAGGATGCATTGTGGTACATGAGCTTGGACACGGCTTCAGGATTCCGAGCCATCCCTATGACGATCAGGGCCAAGCTAACATCTACGTTTATCTGTCCTTTAGTAGTGGCCACAGCCTTTCGGCTTTAAACGCCGCAAACTCATCTATCGTTGATGTCGGAACCCATCTTGTGGGGCTTTGTGCTCCGCCGATCTACTGAGCACTGATCGATTAAGAGGGTCTTGGAACACGCTCTTGGCCAGATGCTGAGCCGACTCCCGGACAAGAGACTCGTTCAAGAAGTCCGAAGCCACACCGTCCGCAAAAGCGAATTCGACCCGGAACGAATCGTTTTGAGCACGGTTAACTTTATTGACAAACAATGACCTCGTGGTCGTAATTGTACTTCATGAGATCGCTCTGCGTCGAAGGCTGTAGCGACTGTTGGAGAACTCGGGCGTGACTCTCGCGATGACAACTGCGTCCGCTATCACGCTCGAGGTCGGCAGCCCCAAGCGCGATGCGAAAACGACGCGTAAAAGCGAGCAAAAGTGCCGCGACCCGGGATCGAACCAGGGACCTTCAGATCTTCAGTCTGACGCTCTCCCAACTGAGCTATCGAGGCGCCAAAAATCAACTCTCCCCTCCTACTCCCAAATTTAGTAGCCGCACACAGCCTCGCACAGGCTTCTACACGCCGCAAACACATACGTAACGCATGCTTCGGACACCCATCTTGCCCGACCAAAATGCTCCGCCGATCTACTGTAGCACTGATCGCCGCGAGGGACCGACAAACACGCTCTCGTCACAGACTCGCTGCGCCGCTCCCGCTCTCAATTCGACTCGTTCACGAACCCGACAGCCACACCGGCCGCATCAGCGACCCCCTACGACCCGGAACGAATCGTTTTGAGCACGGTTGACTTTCGTTGACACTCGACAATGACGCTCGTGGTCGGAATTGAACTGGGGGCCTGACATCGCTCTGCGTCGAAGGCTGTAGCGACTGTTGGAGAACTCGGGCGTGACTCTCGCGATGACAACTGCGTCCGCTATCACGCTCGAGGTCGGCAGCCCCAAGCGCGATGCGAAAACGACGCGTAAAAGCGAGCAAAAGTGCCGCGACCCGGGATCGAACCAGGGACCTTCAGATCTTCAGTCTGACGCTCTCCCAACTGAGCTATCGAGGCGCCAAAAATCAACTCTCCCCTCCTACTCCCAAATTTAGTAGCCGCACACAGCCTCGCACAGGCTTCTACACGCCGCAAACACATACGTAACGCATGCTTCGGACACCCATCTTGCCCGACCAAAATGCTCCGCCGATCTACTGTAGCACTGATCGCCGCGAGGGACCGACAAACACGCTCTCGTCACAGACTCGCTGCGCCGCTCCCGCTCTCAATTCGACTCGTTCACGAACCCGACAGCCACACCGGCCGCATCAGCGACCCCTACGACCCGGAACGAATCGTTTTGAGCACGGTTGACTTTCGTTGACACTCGACAATGACGCTCGTGGTCGGAATTGAACTGGGGGCCTGACATCGCTCTGCGTCGAAGGCTGTAGCGACTGTTGGAGAACTCGGGCGTGACTCTCGCGATGACAACTGCGTCCGCTATCACGCTCGAGGTCGGCAGCCCCAAGCGCGATGCGAAAACGACGCGTAAGCGAGCAAAAGTGCCGCGACCCGGGATCGAACCAGGGACCTTCAGATCTTCAGTCTGACGCTCTCCCAACTGAGCTATCGAGGCGCCAAAAATCAACTCTCCTCCTACTCCCAAATTTAGTAGCCGCACACAGCCTCGCACAGGCTTCTACACGCCGCAAACACATACGTAACGCATGCTTCGGACACCCATCTTGCCCGACCAAAATGCTCCGCCGATCTACTGTAGCACTGATCGCCGCGAGGGACCGACAAACACGCTCTCGTCACAGACTCGCTGCGCCGCTCCCGCTCTCAATTCGACTCGTTCACGAACCCGACAGCCACACCGGCCGCATCAGCGACCCCTACGACCCGGAACGAATCGTTTTGAGCACGGTTGACTTTCGTTGACACTCGACAATGACGCTCGTGGTCGGAATTGAACTGGGGGCCTGACATCGCTCTGCGTCGAAGGCTGTAGCGACTGTTGGAGAACTCGGGCGTGACTCTCGCGATGACAACTGCGTCCGCTATCACGCTCGAGGTCGGCAGCCCCAAGCGCGATGCGAAAACGACGCGTAAAAGCGAGCAAAAGTGCCGCGACCCGGGATCGAACCAGGGACCTTCAGATCTTCAGTCTGACGCTCTCCCAACTGAGCTATCGAGGCGCCAAAAATCAACTCTCCTCCTACTCCCAAATTTAGTAGCCGCACACAGCCTCGCACAGGCTTCTACACGCCGCAAACACATACGTAACGCATGCTTCGGACACCCATCTTGCCCGACCAAAATGCTCCGCCGATCTACTGTAGCACTGATCGCCGCGAGGGACCGACAAACACGCTCTCGTCACAGACTCGCTGCGCCGCTCCCGCTCTCAATTCGACTCGTTCACGAACCCGACAGCCACACCGGCCGCATCAGCGACCCCTACGACCCGGAACGAATCGTTTTGAGCACGGTTGACTTTCGTTGACACTCGACAATGACGCTCGTGGTCGGAATTGAACTGGGGGCCTGACATCGCTCTGCGTCGAAGGCTGTAGCGACTGTTGGAGAACTCGGGCGTGACTCTCGCGATGACAACTGCGTCCGCTATCACGCTCGAGGTCGGCAGCCCCAAGCGCGATGCGAAAACGACGCGTAAAAGCGAGCAAAAGTGCCGCGACCCGGGATCGAACCAGGGACCTTCAGATCTTCAGTCTGACGCTCTCCCAACTGAGCTATCGAGGCGCCAAAAATCAACTCTCCCCTCCTACTCCCAAATTTAGTAGCCGCACACAGCCTCGCACAGGCTTCTACACGCCGCAAACACATACGTAACGCATGCTTCGGACACCCATCTTGCCCGACCAAAATGCTCCGCCGATCTACTGTAGCACTGATCGCCGCGAGGGACCGACAAACACGCTCTCGTCACAGACTCGCTGCGCCGCTCCCGCTCTCAATTCGACTCGTTCACGAACCCGACAGCCACACCGGCCGCATCAGCGACCCCCTACGACCCGGAACGAATCGTTTTGAGCACGGTTGACTTTCGTTGACACTCGACAATGACGCTCGTGGTCGGAATTGAACTGGGGGCCTGACATCGCTCTGCGTCGAAGGCTGTAGCGACTGTTGGAGAACTCGGGCGTGACTCTCGCGATGACAACTGCGTCCGCTATCACGCTCGAGGTCGGCAGCCCTAAGCGCGATGCGAAAACGACGCGTAAAAGCGAGCAAAAGTGCCGCGACCCGGGATCGAACCAGGGACCTTCAGATCTTCAGTCTGACGCTCTCCCAACTGAGCTATCGAGGCGCCAAAAATCAACTCTCCCCTCCTACTCCCAAATTTAGTAGCCGCACACAGCCTCGCACAGGCTTCTACACGCCGCAAACACATACGTAACGCATGCTTCGGACACCCATCTTGCCCGACCAAAATGCTCCGCCGATCTACTGTAGCACTGATCGCCGCGAGGGACCGACAAACACGCTCTCGTCACAGACTCGCTGCGCCGCTCCCGCTCTCAATTCGACTCGTTCACGAACCCGACAGCCACACCGGCCGCATCAGCGACCCCTACGACCCGGAACGAATCGTTTTGAGCACGGTTGACTTTCGTTGACACTCGACAATGACGCTCGTGGTCGGAATTGAACTGGGGGCCTGACATCGCTCTGCGTCGAAGGCTGTAGCGACTGTTGGAGAACTCGGGCGTGACTCTCGCGATGACAACTGCGTCCGCTATCACGCTCGAGGTCGGCAGCCCCAAGCGCGATGCGAAAACGACGCGTAAAAGCGAGCAAAAGTGCCGCGACCCGGGATCGAACCAGGGACCTTCAGATCTTCAGTCTGACGCTCTCCCAACTGAGCTATCGAGGCGCCAAAAATCAACTCTCCCCTCCTACTCCCAAATTTAGTAGCCGCACACAGCCTCGCACAGGCTTCTACACGCCGCAAACACATACGTAACGCATGCTTCGGACACCCATCTTGCCCGACCAAAATGCTCCGCCGATCTACTGTAGCACTGATCGCCGCGAGGGACCGACAAACACGCTCTCGTCACAGACTCGCTGCGCCGCTCCCGCTCTCAATTCGACTCGTTCACGAACCCGACAGCCACACCGGCCGCACCAGCGACCCCTACGACCCGGAACGAATCGTTTTGAGCACGGTTGACTTTCGTTGACACTCGACAATGACGCTCGTGGTCGGAATTGAACTGGGGGCCTGACATCGCTCTGCGTCGAAGGCTGTAGCGACTGTTGGAGAACTCGGGCGTGACTCTCGCGATGACAACTGCGTCCGCTATCACGCTCGAGGTCGGCAGCCCCAAGCGCGATGCGAAAACGACGCGTAAAAGCGAGCAAAAGTGCCGCGACCCGGGATCGAACCAGGGACCTTCAGATCTTCAGTCTGACGCTCTCCCAACTGAGCTATCGAGGCGCCAAAAATCAACTCTCCCCTCCTACTCCCAAATTTAGTAGCCGCACACAGCCTCGCACAGGCTTCTACACGCCGCAAACACATACGTAACGCATGCTTCGGACACCCATCTTGCCCGACCAAAATGCTCCGCCGATCTACTGTAGCACTGATCGCCGCGAGGGACCGACAAACACGCTCTCGTCACAGACTCGCTGCGCCGCTCCCGCTCTCAATTCGACTCGTTCACGAACCCGACAGCCACACCGGCCGCACCAACGACCCCCTACGACCCGGAACGAATCGTTTTGAGCACGGTTGACTTTCGTTGACACTCGACAATGACGCTCGTGGTCGGAATTGAACTGGGGGCCAGACATCGCTCTGCGTCGAAGGCCGTAGCGACTGTTGGAGAACTCGGGCGTGACTCTCGCGATGACAACTGCGTCCGCTATCACGCTCGAGGTCGGCAGCCCCAAGCGCGATGCGAAAACGACGCGTAAAAGCGAGCAAAAGTGCCGCGACCCGGGATCGAACCAGGGACCTTCAGATCTTCAGTCTGACGCTCTCCCAACTGAGCTATCGAGGCGCCAAAAATCAACTCTCCCCTCCTACTCCCAAATTTAGTAGCCGCACACAGCCTCGCACAGGCTTCTACACGCCGCAAACACATACGTAACGCATGCTTCGGACACCCATCTTGCCCGACCAAAATGCTCCGCCGATCTACTGTAGCACTGATCGCCGCGAGGGACCGACAAACACGCTCTCGTCACAGACTCGCTGCGCCGCTCCCGCTCTCAATTCGACTCGTTCACGAACCCGACAGCCACACCGGCCGCATCAGCGACCCCTACGACCCGGAACGAATCGTTTTGAGCACGGTTGACTTTCGTTGACACTCGACAATGACGCTCGTGGTCGGAATTGAACTGGGGGCCAGACATCGCTCTGCGTCGAAGGCTGTAGCGACTGTTGGAGAACTCGGGCGTGACTCTCGCGATGACAACTGCGTCCGCTATCACGCTCGAGGTCGGCAGCCCCAAGCGCGATGCGAAAACGACGCGTAAAAGCGAGCAAAAGTGCCGCGACCCGGGATCGAACCAGGGACCTTCAGATCTTCAGTCTGACGCTCTCCCAACTGAGCTATCGAGGCGCCAAAAATCAACTCTCCCCTCCTACTCCCAAATTTAGTAGCCGCACACAGCCTCGCACAGGCTTCTACACGCCGCAAACACATACGTAACGCATGCTTCGGACACCCATCTTGCCCGACCAAAATGCTCCGCCGATCTACTGTAGCACTGATCGCCGCGAGGGACCGACAAACACGCTCTCGTCACAGACTCGCTGCGCCGCTCCCGCTCTCAATTCGACTCGTTCACGAACCCGACAGCCACACCGGCCGCATCAGCGACCCCTACGACCCGGAACGAATCGTTTTGAGCACGGTTGACTTTCGTTGACACTCGACAATGACGCTCGTGGTCGGAATTGAACTGGGGGCCAGACATCGCTCTGCGTCGAAGGCTGTAGCGACTGTTGGAGAACTCGGGCGTGACTCTCGCGATGACAACTGCGTCCGCTATCACGCTCGAGGTCGGCAGCCCTAAGCGCGATGCGAAAACGACGCGTAAAAGCGAGCAAAAGTGCCGCGACCCGGGATCGAACCAGGGACCTTCAGATCTTCAGTCTGACGCTCTCCCAACTGAGCTATCGAGGCGCCAAAAATCAACTCTCCCCTCCTACTCCCAAATTTAGTAGCCGCACACAGCCTCGCACAGGCTTCTACACGCCGCAAACACATACGTAACGCATGCTTCGGACACCCATCTTGCCCGACCAAAATGCTCCGCCGATCTACTGTAGCACTGATCGCCGCGAGGGACCGACAAACACGCTCTCGTCACAGACTCGCTGCGCCGCTCCCGCTCTCAATTCGACTCGTTCACGAACCCGACAGCCACACCGGCCGCATCAGCGACCCCTACGACCCGGAACGAATCGTTTTGAGCACGGTTGACTTTCGTTGACACTCGACAATGACGCTCGTGGTCGGAATTGAACTGGGGGCCAGACATCGCTCTGCGTCGAAGGCTGTAGCGACTGTTGGAGAACTCGGGCGTGACTCTCGCGATGACAACTGCGTCCGCTATCACGCTCGAGGTCGGCAGCCCTAAGCGCGATGCGAAAACGACGCGTAAAAGCGAGCAAAAGTGCCGCGACCCGGGATCGAACCAGGGACCTTCAGATCTTCAGTCTGACGCTCTCCCAACTGAGCTATCGAGGCGCCAAAAATCAACTCTCCCCTCCTACTCCCAAATTTAGTAGCCGCACACAGCCTCGCACAGGCTTCTACACGCCGCAAACACATACGTAACGCATGCTTCGGACACCCATCTTGCCCGACCAAAATGCTCCGCCGATCTACTGTAGCACTGATCGCCGCGAGGGACCGACAAACACGCTCTCGTCACAGACTCGCTGCGCCGCTCCCGCTCTCAATTCGACTCGTTCACGAACCCGACAGCCACACCGGCCGCATCAGCGACCCCTACGACCCGGAACGAATCGTTTTGAGCACGGTTGACTTTCGTTGACACTCGACAATGACGCTCGTGGTCGGAATTGAACTGGGGGCCAGACATCGCTCTGCGTCGAAGGCTGTAGCGACTGTTGGAGAACTCGGGCGTGACTCTCGCGATGACAACTGCGTCCGCTATCACGCTCGAGGTCGGCAGCCCTAAGCGCGATGCGAAAACGACGCGTAAAAGCGAGCAAAAGTGCCGCGACCCGGGATCGAACCAGGGACCTTCAGATCTTCAGTCTGACGCTCTCCCAACTGAGCTATCGAGGCGCCAAAAATCAACTCTCCCCTCCTACTCCCAAATTTAGTAGCCGCACACAGCCTCGCACAGGCTTCTACACGCCGCAAACACATACGTAACGCATGCTTCGGACACCCATCTTGCCCGACCAAAACGCTCCGCCGATCTACTGTAGCACTGATCGCCGCGAGGGACCGACAAACACGCTCTCGTCACAGACTCGCTGCGCCGCTCCCGCTCTCAATTCGACTCGTTCACGAACCCGACAGCCACACCGGCCGCATCAGCGACCCCTACGACCCGGAACGAATCGTTTTGAGCACGGTTGACTTTCGTTGACACTCGACAATGACGCTCGTGGTCGGAATTGAACTGGGGGCCAGACATCGCTCTGCGTCGAAGGCTGTAGCGACTGTTGGAGAACTCGGCCGTGACTCTCGCGATGACAACCGTGTCCGCTATCACGCTCGAGGTCGGCAGCCCTAAGCGCGATGCGAAAACGACGCGTAAAAGCGAGCAAAAGTGCCGCGACCCGGGATCGAACCAGGGACCTTCAGATCTTCAGTCTGACGCTCTCCCAACTGAGCTATCGAGGCGCCAAAAATCAACTCTCCCCTCCTACTCCCAAATTTAGTAGCCGCACACAGCCTCGCACAGGCTTCTACACGCCGCAAACACATACGTAACGCATGCTTCGGACACCCATCTTGCCCGACCAAACGCTCCGCCGATCTACTGTAGCACTGATCGCCGCGAGGGACCGACAAACACGCTCTCGTCACAGACTCGCTGCGCCGCTCCCGCTCTCAATTCGACTCGTTCACGAACCCGACAGCCACACCGGCCGCATCAGCGACCCCCTACGACCCGGAACGAATCGTTTTGAGCACGGTTGACTTTCGTTGACACTCGACAATGACGCTCGTGGTCGGAATTGAACTGGGGGCCTGACATCGCTCTGCGTCGAAGGCTGTAGCGACTGTTGGAGAACTCGGCCGTGACTCTCGCGATGACAACTGCGTCCGCTATCACGCTCGAGGTCGGCAGCCCCAAGCGCGATGCGAAAACGACGCGTAAAAGCGAGCAAAAGTGCCGCGACCCGGGATCGAACCAGGGACCTTCAGATCTTCAGTCTGACGCTCTCCCAACTGAGCTATCGAGGCGCCAAAAATCAACTCTCCCCTCCTACTCCCAAATTTAGTAGCCGCACACAGCCTCGCACAGGCTTCTACACGCCGCAAACACATACGTAACGCATGCTTCGGACACCCATCTTGCCCGACCAAAATGCTCCGCCGATCTACTGTAGCACTGATCGCCGCGAGGGACCGACAAACACGCTCTCGTCACAGACTCGCTGCGCCGCTCCCGCTCTCAATTCGACTCGTTCACGAACCCGACAGCCACACCGGCCGCATCAGCGACCCCTACGACCCGGAACGAATCGTTTTGAGCACGGTTGACTTTCGTTGACACTCGACAATGACGCTCGTGGTCGGAATTGAACTGGGGGCCAGACATCGCTCTGCGTCGAAGGCTGTAGCGACTGTTGGAGAACTCGGCCGTGACTCTCGCGATGACAACTGCGTCCGCTATCACGCTCGAGGTCGGCAGCCCTAAGCGCGATGCGAAAACGACGCGTAAAAGCGAGCAAAAGTGCCGCGACCCGGGATCGAACCAGGGACCTTCAGATCTTCAGTCTGACGCTCTCCCAACTGAGCTATCGAGGCGCCAAAAATCAACTCTCCCCTCCTACTCCCAAATTTAGTAGCCGCACACAGCCTCGCACAGGCTTCTACACGCCGCAAACACATACGTAACGCATGCTTCGGACACCCATCTTGCCCGACCAAAATGCTCCGCCGATCTACTGTAGCACTGATCGCCGCGAGGGACCGACAAACACGCTCTCGTCACAGACTCGCTGCGCCGCTCCCGCTCTCAATTCGACTCGTTCACGAACCCGACAGCCACACCGGCCGCATCAGCGACCCCCTACGACCCGGAACGAATCGTTTTGAGCACGGTTGACTTTCGTTGACACTCGACAATGACGCTCGTGGTCGGAATTGAACTGGGGGCCTGACATCGCTCTGCGTCGAAGGCTGTAGCGACTGTTGGAGAACTCGGGCGTGACTCTCGCGATGACAACTGCGTCCGCTATCACGCTCGAGGTCGGCGGCCCCAAGCGCGATGCGAAAACGACGCGTAAAAGCGAGCAAAAGTGCCGCGACCCGGGATCGAACCAGGGACCTTCAGATCTTCAGTCTGACGCTCTCCCAACTGAGCTATCGAGGCGCCAAAATCAACTCTCCCCTCCTACTCCCAAATTTAGTAGCCGCACACAGCCTCGCACAGGCTTCTACACGCCGCAAACACATACGTAACGCATGCTTCGGACACCCATCTTGCCCGACCAAAACGCTCCGCCGATCTACTGTAGCACTGATCGCCGCGAGGGACCGACAAACACGCTCTCGTCACAGACTCGCTGCGCCGCTCCCGCTCTCAATTCGACTCGTTCACGAACCCGACAGCCACACCGGCCGCATCAGCGACCCCCTACGACCCGGAACGAATCGTTTTGAGCACGGTTGACTTTCGTTGACACTCGACAATGACGCTCGTGGTCGGAATTGAACTGGGGGCCTGACATCGCTCTGCGTCGAAGGCTGTAGCGACTGTTGGAGAACTCGGGCGTGACTCTCGCGATGACAACTGCGTCCGCTATCACGCTCGAGGTCGGCAGCCCTAAGCGCGATGCGAAAACGACGCGTAAAAGCGAGCAAAAGTGCCGCGACCCGGGATCGAACCAGGGACCTTCAGATCTTCAGTCTGACGCTCTCCCAACTGAGCTATCGAGGCGCCAAAATCAACTCTCCCCTCCTACTCCCAAATTTAGTAGCCGCACACAGCCTCGCACAGGCTTCTACACGCCGCAAACACATACGTAACGCATGCTTCGGACACCCATCTTGCCCGACCAAAACGCTCCGCCGATCTACTGTAGCACTGATCGCCGCGAGGGACCGACAAACACGCTCTCGTCACAGACTCGCTGCGCCGCTCCCGCTCTCAATTCGACTCGTTCACGAACCCGACAGCCACACCGGCCGCATCAGCGACCCCTACGACCCGGAACGAATCGTTTTGAGCACGGTTGACTTTCGTTGACACTCGACAATGACGCTCGTGGTCGGAATTGAACTGGGGGCCAGACATCGCTCTGCGCCGAAGGCTGTAGAGACTGTTGGAGAACTCGGCCGTGACTCTCGCGATGACAACTGCGTCCGCTATCACGCTCGAGGTCGGCAGCCCCAAGCGCGATGCGAAAACGACGCGTAAAAGCGAGCAAAAGTGCCGCGACCCGGGATCGAACCAGGGACCTTCAGATCTTCAGTCTGACGCTCTCCCAACTGAGCTATCGAGGCGCCAAAAATCAACTCTCCCCTCCTACTCCCAAATTTAGTAGCCGCACACAGCCTCGCACAGGCTTCTACACGCCGCAAACACATACGTAACGCATGCTTCGGACACCCATCTTGCCCGACCAAAACGCTCCGCCGATCTACTGTAGCACTGATCGCCGCGAGGGACCGACAAACACGCTCTCGTCAGACTCGTCAGACTCGCTGCGCCGCTCCCGCTCTCAATTCGACTCGTTCACGAACCCGATAGCCACACCGGCCGCATCAGCGACCCCTACGACCCGGAACGAATCGTTTTGAGCACGGTTGACTTTCGTTGACACTCGACAATGACGCTCGTGACGGGAACGGGGTCCAGTGATTTGATTAGTGGAGGCTGAGGAAACTTGAAACTCGGGCGAGAGCTCGCGATGACAGCACATTGTATTAATGTTGTGAGGAAGAGTAGACTTAGATTTTGTATGTAAGATATAAATGCACGGACTCCAGTATTTTAAAGCATACACCCTAAGACTTAGATTTAAAATAGAAAACTGAATTGAATGGCAGCCCGCCGCGTAGCGGGCTTGACCTATCCTTGCGCTAAACCCTCTTAAGGATATATCGATTTGCAAAGGTGAGAGCACGGTTGGCTCTCACGTTTGCATGAAATGCATGCACATGATTGGTTGAAATGTGGCCCTTTCAACCCATAGCTGTGCGCCCTGAGCGCCCGCCAATGGTAGGTGTATTGACGGCTCGTAATGTTGGTCGCTAGTGTGTGTGGGACACACACACTAGAGGTTGCGTGTATTAGTGTAGCCCTGCGATACACTATCCCAAATCAGGTCATCGGTTTCATCCCAATTCCACGTATTAACCAGCAAAACAGAAGTTTGTGGTTTTCACAGAGCTTCATCTTTCGCAATTTTATAACCTAGCTAATGACGGCCAAATAAAAGTACTCTCAAATCGCTACACAATCGGATGATTCTCTAACTGCTTCCGCAAAATTTTGCACCTCGCCGTCAACGTGATACCAGGAAACGTTTCCCTTTGATGCAAGCCGCAGTAGGCCTAACTGATGAACACATGCAAATAGAGCATACCTGGACCAAGAGTGAACTTCGAAGGCCCAACAGTGGTGTTTTTAAGCGAGTGAGGAGATGATTGCAGCGGCAGAAAAAGCTGGAACAAGAGATGGAACGAAGCTGGCAAACGAGGAGAAATCTGCGATGCGACAAAGGAAGCTGCTCTGTAAAGCATCTAGGCCACAGCAAAACGTGGCGCGTGTCAACGAAGAAAACGTAAATTCGGCCAAACACTGTCGATGTCGAGAATCGAGAAGGAAATCGCTACGGGTCAAAAAGGCCGTATTGGCTCTTTTAATAGGGCAACGCGACCCGCTTTATGATTCAACGAATTAGCGACTGCTCGTTTTCATACCATAATCAAGATTTCAAAAGTGATTCGATATATGAAGTTGGCGGATACGAGTATTTTTTATTTCCATGCGTTGGCGTTTGCCTGTTAGACGTGAGACTAAAGAAAGGCAGAAGAAAAGAGCACGAAGGCTCACTACACAAAATACGACAAGTGTCTCCAGTAGCTGTTGCTGCTTGATATACTCGTGACCTCTGAGTGTGAACTATTCCACTGCAGTGTGTAGATAAGAGTCTTTTCTGGTTATGAGCCCAACTCAAGGAACTAAAAGCAAAACACGTTGCTATTTGGGATTAGGATTATGAAGTCCATCAAATGGATGTCACAAACGCGTTTTTGAATAGAGGAATCGATGAGGAAGTATATATGGAGCAACCAGAAGGATATACAGTAAAGGGAAAGAGAGACTGGGTGTACAGACTGCGTAAAAGCTTGTATGGCTTGAAGCAGGCTCCAAGGGTGTGGTTTGACTTCTGAAATCTCATCTGGAGAAAAGTGGCTACACGTTGTGGAAGTGTGTGCCGTGTGTTGCTGTGAAAGTCATCAATGGAAAACTCATCTTCATTACCATTTATGTTGATGATCTTATCCTGTTTGCTCTTACAAGCTCTATCATTGCTGAAATGAAAGGCATGCTGGCTGCGCGTTTCAAGATGAAGGATCTTGGAGAGATTCACTACATTCTTGGATGGGAAATCACGCGCAACCGGCAAAAGCGAACTGTATTTTTGGTCAAGAAAATATGTAGCGTCAGTGCTACAACGCTTTCAGATGGAAAAGTGTAATGGTTGCAAGACCCCAATCACACCGGGCTTGAAACTAACGAAGGCAATGTCCCAACAGAAGGTGAGAGAGTGAGAGCTGATGTGCAACAAGCCTTATCGTGCAGTCATTGGAAGTCTTATGTACGTGATACTTGGGACACGAACTGACCAAGCGTATCTGGTACGTGAATGCAGCCAGTTTTTAGAATCCTGGCGTATTACATTGGCGAGCTGCAAAACGTGGATTGCGTTATATATGGGAGACATTGCACTCGGGCATACGCCTTGGCGGATTGGAGTGTACTAACAGAAGTTGGATGAACATCTCAAAGCTTATGCAGATGCTGATTTTGCTAATCGAGTAGATGATCGAAAGTCAGTCGCAGGATATTTAACGCAGCTTGTGGCAGCACTATCTCGTGGAGCAGCAAAACGGAGAAGACAATTGCTCTGCACACTACTGACCAGAGTACATGGCCTTGAGTCTACTCGTGCAAGAGGTGATTCATTTACGACAGATGCTGAAGGACTTACAGGCTCAGCAGCAGCAACCGTCACAAGTTTATGGACGATGAGAGCACTGAAAAGCTAGCAAATAACCCGAATTTTACAACCGGACTAAGCACATCGATGTGCGTCACCATTTTGTGCGTGAACGCATTGAACTTAAGGAGGATCGATGCTTCGAATACCTGGTGCTGATAATGTTGCTGACGCTTTCACTAAACCGTTGTCACGTGCTGCGTTTGAGAAGCACAGATCAGCAATGGGATTAATGTCTCGTTGAGGAATCCGAGCACCAAGATAATGAGCAGTAGGTGGGGCTGTTGAGGAAAATACTCGTTTTCATACCATAATCAAGATTTCAAAAGTGATTCGATATATGAAGTTGGCGGATACGAGTATTTTTTATTTCCATGCGTTGGCGTTTGCCTGTTAGACGTGAGACTAAAGAAAGGCAGAAGAAAAGAGCACGAAGGCTCACTACACAAAATACGACAAGTGTCTCCAGTAGCTGTTGCTGCTTGATATACTGTGACCTCTGAGTGTGAACTATTCCACCGCAGTGTGTAGATAAGAGTCTTTTCTGGTTATGAGCCCAACTCAAGGAACTAAAAGCAAAACACGTTGCTATTTGGGATTAGGATTATGAAGTCCATCAAATGGATGTCACAAACGCGTTTTTGAATAGAGGAATCGATGAGGAAGTATATATGGAGCAACCAGAAGGATATACAGTAAAGGGAAAGAGAGACTGGGTGTACAGACTGCGTAAAAGCTTGTATGGCTTGAAGCAGGCTCCAAGGGTGTGGGTCTGACTTCTGAAATCTCATCTGGAGAAAAGTGGCTACACGTTGTGGAAGTGTGTGCCGTGTGTTGCTGTGAAAGTCATCAATGGAAAACTCATCTTCATTACCATTTATGTTGATGATCTTATCCTGTTTGCCTACAAGCTCTATCATTGCTGAAATGAAAGGCATGCTGGCTGCGCGTTTCAAGATGAAGGATCTTGGAGAGATTCACTACATTCTTGGATGGGAAATCACGCGCAACCGGCAAAAGCGAACTGTATTTTTGGTCAAGAAAATATGTAGCGTCAGTGCTACAACGCTTTCAGATGGAAAAGTGTAATGGTTGCAAGACCCAATCACACCTGGCTTGAAACTAACGAAGGCAATGTCCCAACAGAAGGTGAGGAGTGAGAGCTGATGTGCAACAAGCCTTATCGTGCAGTCATTGGAAGTCTTATGTACGTGATACTTGGGACACGAACTGACCAAGCGTATCTGGTACGTGAATGCAGCCAGTTTCTTTAGAATCCTGGCGTATTACATTGGCGAGCTGCAAACGTGGATTGCGTT